>JAGKTI010029556.1:971-12628 GCA_018397915.1 Birgus latro | reverse complement strand
ACAGAAAGAAGGGTGTTTGCAACACCAATGCTAGACAGTGAAGCTGCCACATCAGTTCAAAGAGGAGGGGTTATCAGCCCTCCACTCCATCACTTTTGTTGTAAGCAGGGAATTCTTGGTAGATAGTATTCTTTCTTCCCTATCCTAAGAAGTAGTAAAAAGGTGAGAGAATGTATAATTATGTGAAGTGAACAATAAACGTAGCTATGGAATGTTTGGACTAACAAGTAAATAGTATCAAGTGACCCTTCTGAATAATCATATTCTGATGATCCTACACTGGTCTCAGGGTAACTTGATCTGTACTCTACAATGCTAAGATCCTGAATGAAAGCACAGCTCCTAGATAGCTAATTAATTATTCAAAAAGATAATTACACAGTACCAGTGGAGCCTATGACAAAAAGGCAAAGTATTATCACTAAACAATGGGAGCTTCCCAAGAACTGACTATACTGGGAAAAGGTTGAACACTATTATGGTGAAAGAAATCAGTAAGAAGGTACATTGTGTGATATTCATGCAAGAACACAAAATCACACTTCACACTAGATGCTCTTAAAACCAGTACACCCATACCTCGATTTCCAGCAGTGTTGTGTACCAGTGGAAGTGTTCAGTCAAAAAGCATGTCGGATATCGAAGCAATTTTCCCTGTATGATACTGAAGAAAAGCCAGAGATGCGTTCCAAGCCCAAACCCAAACTCTCGTACACCTTACTCACTCAACATAGACTGACACAGAAACACCATAGGAAATGTTATTATCCTCGCAAACAATACTATTGCTAAAAAAAATGAGACATCAAACATCACATGCAGGAAGGTAAGGTGGGTGGGGTGTGCAGTGTGAGATGCTTCAGGGCAAATGACAAGTGACAGACAGGCAGCTGGCAGTGTGCCAAGCAGGAATGGAGGTAGACAAGGGGATGGGGAGGGAGACAAGCAGAAATGGAAGAGGGTAGGGGGACTGGAGGGAGACAAGCTCAAGTGGGGAAGGGAGACAAGTGGGGGGGGAGGGGGGGAATGGAGAGGGAGACAAGCAGGGTGGAGGAGGGTAGGAGGGCAGGGAGGGAGACAAGAGAGCCAAACTGCCCTACTACCCCTTCCCCACCCAGTCTCACTCTCAATTACTCTCTCACTCACTCTCACTGACTCTCTCTTTCTCTCTCTCACATACATGCACACATGGGAGAGAGAACACATGAGTTGGACGTATATCACACTAAGCTCCGCTCTGGGGATACCTAAATTGTATCTATTTATGGGTCAGGCTCATTTAGGCTAATTTAAGTAATGATCCAACATAGTCAAACAAGTAGTAACAAAGAAAGTGTAGCCTAAAGAAAGTATACATCTATAAATCAGTGGCAAGTAGTAACAAAGAAAGTGTACCCTAAAGTAAGTATACATTTATAAATCATTGGCAAGTAGTAACACAGAAAGTATAGCCTAAAGTACAGTAGACCCTTGTATCCACGAGGGTTAGGTTCCAGAGACCCCCGTGGAGGGCAAATTCTGCAGATACTCAAGTCATCACAAAATGGCATGTTATTTCCACATAAGCTAAGCACATCCCTGAAAAAATAAAAACATACTTTAAAATATTACATATACTGTACATATTAACACTCACCAAAAGACTGTGTGTTCTCTTCATAACCTTCATACAATGATGATGATTGCTGTATGATGATGATGACTGCTGTATAGATGACGATGATTGCTGTATGATGACGACAATGATTGTAGTGCAGTTCCTACAGTGCCAATGTGGTAAGGCGATGAGATGTGTGGCTGCACTTTGGGTAAGCTGTGTGTCTAGTCTGACCCGACTTCAGCCAACGACATTCCACTTTTCAACATATCTAAAATCTCTATTTTCTCTGCCAATGGTAACACCTTATGCTCTCTCTTTGGCTTAGAAGAATTGCTTTTATCCTTTACTTATTTCTTGGAAGCCATTTTTCACTTACACAATGAAAGTACAGTAGAACTGTAAACACGAGAAGGGCGATGACAACATAAGTAGTGAACTGACTGGCAGAGTGGCGGTACTGCCTGTGGGTGTATGCTAACTGTAGTAACAAAAGAAGTGCACTTTGCGCACCAATTTCAAATTAAGTGACACAGTATAGTACATTATAAAAATAAGTTTGATCTGCGGAAACATAAATCCACCGATGCAAAATCTGCGGATAGAAAGGGTCTACTGTATACATCTATAAATCAGTGGCAAGAAATGTTTTGGGTTTCCTTACGTCAGCTAGACAACAACAAGGCGAGTGCAGTGATGCAACTACTGTAAATAGATTATCTTTTCTTTAAGATGGCTTCATATTTTGGAAAGATACCTTCAGAAGGTGCTATGAGAAGAGACAAGGGTAAAAAAATAGGATGATGAATTCTACCCAGAACTGGTTGAAAAAGCACACAGACTAGAGAGAACTTTTCAAATGGAAATCGACAAAATCAAGAATGTGCAACACAAACAGAAGGGAAAAAATGAGGAATTAATAAAGGAAATAAATGGAGCAGCCACAACAACAGATGAACTATCAGCTGAGGTAAATTTACTGAGAACGAAGGCTAGTGAAATGCGATGTATGGTTGTCGTCCATGAGAAAATTATGTATGACTTCAGAAATGATACAGAGAAAATTTAGGCAAGCATGCAGTCTGATAGACCAAAGTAGTATAATGAAGAGAAAATAACACAGGTAAATGAAATGGTGAGAAATTACAAAGATGTGGTACAAACTACATATGCTGAAATTGTGAAAGTAAAGATGATTCTGACACAAAGGTAGAGGAAAAAAGTGTAAGAAAGGAAATGAAAGAGATCATTAGAAACAACCCAAAACTAGTCAGGGAAGCTGTAGAGATTAACAAATCTATAGTAATCAATTGCATAGGTGAAGAAGAAATAAAAAACAGAATCTCAAGAGACAAAATGGCAATAGAAAATATAATGAACATACTGAAGCAAGTGTCATAGGATATTGATGATAAAGGTATAGAAGAGCATAAATATGTACATAAATATGTGAGTAGTAAGTCAAGGCCTCTGAAAGTAACCTTCCAGAGTGCAAACACTGTAGGGGAAACATTAAAAAATTCCAACAAACTCAGAGGAAAAGAAGAATTTAAAAAAAGTATGGATAAAAAGATGCCTAACTCAAGAGGAATTGGGAACACTAAGGAAGAGGGAGGAAGCAAAAACAAACAAGGAAAGATCAGATGAAGAGAAGAGTAAATTTTTTTACAAAGTAATTGGATTGCAGGTATGAAAATGGTACATAACCAACAAGGAATACAAAGAAGGAAGGTAGTAGACTCAACCTATGGCAAGTATGTAAACAAGATGATAAGCTGATGTACTCAAATGAAGACAGAATGGTATCTAAATTATTAGAGATGAAAGACTATACCAAAGAAAAGGAACCACATATTATTTGCTGAACTGAAACAAAATTAACCCCAAAGATATCAAATGATACTGTAAACTTAGAGGAATACAATATATGGAGAAGAGATGGGAATTTTAAAAAAGGAGGAGGAATTAACAAAAAAAAATCTGCAAGTCAAAGATATAAAACTAGATACACCCTTACAAGTAGAACTGATTGCAGTAGAGATTAACACAACTGAAGGGAAAGCAACTGTGGCTCATTTATAAATGACACCCAAAACAAATACTTGGGAAAAAGGCAAATATGAAGACCTGGCAGACAGTATAATTCAGAGTTTAAGAGCATTACTAAACAGAATGGGAAAGAAATCTGAAAGAATTATATAAAATACTCTACAAACAAGAAGCCATGAAAGCTGTTGGGACCAAAAGCTCCTGGATCTTGTGCAGGAGTTTTTTCTAACACAACATGTAAAGAAAAACACCAGAAAAAGAGGACCTGATGATCCATCAGTACTAGATCTTATATTTACTAGGCAAGAAAATGATACTGACAATATAATGAATCACCCTCCATTTGGCAAAAGCAACCATGCAGTATTAAACTGCAATTTTAGGATTGCATATGACATAGTTAACAGTAATGAAAGTTAGAAAAAGAGCCTTAACTACAAAAAGGGCAAATACCATGACCTGAAGAAGTACTTCTTTGAAACAGACTAAGAAAAGGAACTTAGAGGACAAGATTTAAATGTTATATATAGAAAACTTAGTTAATTTTTAGGAGTCCAACTTTACATCCCACAGCACAAAACAACAGAAATGAAAATAAAGAAATGGTTTAATACAGAATGTAAAAAATCAAAAGAAAAAAAGAGACTTGCTGTGGAATAGATACAGAGGACACAATAGTGAGAGGACATAACAACTACAAACATGCAAGAAACAACTATACAAGGATAAGGAGAGAAGCTGAAAGACAGTTTGAGGAAGACATTATAAATAAAAGGAGTGATCAACTGAAGTTATTTTACACCTACAGTACATCCAAAGCAAAACCAAAGTTAAAGGTAAAATACAGTCCATTACAGACATGGAGATCATGTATACACAAGAGAAAGATATTTGTGATGCACTAAATAAAAATTTCTATCAGTTTTTACAGAAGAAAATACTTCTAAGAGAAAGATGATATGGAACATGCATGCCCACACATATTACCAGATATACAGATATTAGGAAAAGAAGTACAGGAAGAGTTAAGTAAATCTGACTTAGGAAAAGCAAATGGTCCTGATGAACTTCAGGTTGGATGCTACATGAGTGTGCAAAAGAGTTAGGCAGACCAATATATTTGATATTCAAGGAATCCTTAGGTCAAGGTAAACTACCTGATATGAGGAAGAAAATAAACATTGTTCCCCCATTCAAGAAAGGGAACAGACAGAATCCGCTCAACTACCGACCAATATCACTGACCAGTGTTGTAAGATACTGGAAAAGCTGATATGAAAGGTTTGGATAAACCATCTAGAAGAATACAACATGATAACAGAAACGTGGTTCAGTTTTAGAATGGGAAAATCACGTGTTACTAATCTATTAAGCTACTATGATTGAGTTACAGAAACATTACAAAAAAAGAGGATGGGTGGACAGTATTCATCTAGATTTCAAGAAAGCATTTGACAGAGTACCGGACCAAAGACTTTTATGGAAACAGTACCATCAAGGAGGAATCCAAGGCAACCTGTACTGTTGGATGCAAGATTTTCTTAGAAAAAGGGAAATGAGAACAGTACTAAGGGGTAATTACTCATTATGGAGGGAACTGACTAGCAGAGTTCCACAGGTTTCAGTGCTGGCACCAATTATGTTTTTACTGTATATAAATGACACAGATAGTAACATGGGAAATGAAAGCTAACTAAATATGTTTGCTGAGGATGCAAAAATACAAAGGAGAACTAACACAGACTCTTACAGACAGCTACAAGGAGAATTAAATAAATTTCATGAATGGGGCAATAAATGGCAAATGGAAATGAATGTGAACAAGTGTCATGTAATTAAGTTTGGTAAGAGTGGAAAAAGACCAGATAGGTATTATAAGTTAGGAAGTTCAACTCTACACATATCAGAAAGAGAAAAAGACCCAGGACTGATTATCAGTAACATTTTATCTCCGGCTGACCACATCAGCGAGAAGGTACGGAACATGTATACACTGCTTGCTAATATGAGAATAGCATTCACATACATAAATGAACACATACTAAGAAAGATAATAACATCAATCATCAGACCAATCCTGGAATATGCATCAGTGGTCTGGAGTCCTCATCTCAAAAAACACATAGATAAGATTGAAAAAGTTCAAAGGGCCGCTACAAGATGGGTACCAAGGTTAAGGGATCTAAGCTAAGAAGAAAGACTAGAAAAACTGAGTCTACCAACACTACAGGAGAGAAGGAAAAGGGGAGACATGATTATGCTATATAAATGCATCTCAAGGAAAGAGAAAATAGACATAAATGAGTATATAACCTATGGGGAAGCATCAGAAAGAAGACACTGTAAAAACAACTATATAAAAAGAGAGGTGATAAAGACGTATGGAAATTCAGTTTCCCATACAGGGCAATTGATCAGTGGCATGCACTACCGAATGAAACAGTGTGTGCCAAAACAATTCATAAATTTAAGGATATGTATGATAAAAGTGATTTAATACGGGACAATACCAGCGTGACTCATTCCTGTTTAGATACAATTGGATAGGTAAGGACAAACTACAGAAAGTTGTCAGCGGCAGAGCTCCATGCAGATTGTGGGAAAATAACGCTGAATCGCCGGTGAAAAAGAATCATCCCTATTGTGAATATGCAAACTGAATGCGTGTCTCATTTGAGTGAAAATAAGCCGGAGGTGTCGGTCAAATAAGGATAAACCACAGTGACAGTTTTACATTTTGTACGATTGCGCCACGGCATTGAGAAACAGTCCATTGTTTACATCTAGCAATAGTGCGTTTGTGGGGTTCCCCAATGAAGACCAAAGCAATAAGTATCAAACTAAACCAAACTAGAGTAACAAGCATGGATAAAATGGCTGAGGAGAAAGCCCTGGAATTAAAACAGGTAGGGTTACTCCACCAATGGAGACTCATTAGCCATAAGAGATGCAGGTCAAGCAAAAAAAAAAACTCCATACACAAAACTATAGAAGCTGGCAGCATGAAATTACTATAAAAATAGTTGAACTTGTGTGTGATGTCTTCAGTGAGTACCAGGCTTGTAGGTCCCATACATTTATCGTGAGAAAAAAAAATAACAAAAAAAGGTTGGGAAAATCAAGATTTCTTAGCCCAAAGCTAAAAAAGTTGTTTTTTTCAAAGCTTATGTTTTCATGTTTCCCTAACTCGGTTTTGCAATCTTTTATTACACATGATTAGGGCATGCCTTGAACTATCTCTTGCATGGCTACCATTATTCCTGCATGCATGACTGATAGGAAGGGAGGGTGCGTCCCTATTGGCTCATGGTCAAGACAAAAACCAATGCATTTTTTCAAACTGTAATTAGAAGGGTGTAAGGTACATGGCAGACATAGCCCTACCTCTCCCTTCCTCCTGCCATACTCACGGACCAGATTCCCTCAACAGTATTGGAGGTTGCTACACCAGAAGATGTGCTACACTTGATCCAATGGAGAGACGTGCATCTCCTTGTATTGTGTCTCCTTTGGTGTTGTGAATAAATAATTATTTTCCAAAATTAAATACTCTGTTTACACTTATCTCTTTGCTTTTCAGATGCGTGAAAAGTAAAATAACCCTTTAATATAAGATAAACTTATCTGTCTATCTATCATCCAATCCTATGTAGCCCCATGAGGAGCATAGGAGCCCGGGACTATGCAAGTTAAAGACTAAATACGATCAAATAACAAACCCATTCTGATAAGATAAAGACAAATACAGTGGAAATGACAGAGACAAAACCTTGAAACAAAAGCCACGCAGAGACTCTGAATGAACAGAAAATCATCCTCTGTGGATTGCCACTAAATACTACGCACATTATGCAGCCTCTTGATGTGTTAGTATTTGGGCTTCTGAAAAGGGGGTGGGGTAAAATTGCTAAGGCCTAGGAACATACTCATAATCATAACACAGGTCAGTTTTGCCAAAGTGTTCCTTCCAGCCTACTACAAGTACGTGAAGCCGGAGAACATAATTGCTGGATTTTCTAAATAAGGGTTGGTTCCAATCAATCCCCAGAGTCCAGATTACTCAAAGCTAAAATGCGCTGAACAGAAAGCAAGTGATGCCCATATTTTTGAGAGAGTAGATGAAGGAGGGAAAATAGAGAGGTCAAGTCAGACAGACCCACTACATGTCATACAAAGAGGCTCCCAGACTGCTCCTATCCTGAATGTAACCACAGCATAAGAAAGGCAAGAGAGTAACAACTTTGAAGGGTCTCTGTGTGACATGATCACTGAATTTAAGGGGTACTCAGGTCTCCTACAGAAGTATAAGAGTGTGTCATTTTATTGTGCTGCACTGCCTATGGAGTTCATAAGGTGTCCTCCCAGAAGTGTCCCATCTACTACCGACGAAAGTGCAAGTCCACCTAATCCTAATAGCACACCTTCCAGTCCTACACCTAGACCTAGTGGGATGTTTGGGCCAAGCTCTTTTGAGGCATCAACAGACATTACTCCATTCTTCCAGCACCATAAATTCTATCCTGAACACAGACCAGGAAAAGGGCCTAAGGTAGTAAAGAATGTGTTAGACAGAGTATACTCCATTTCATCACATATGATGATACAAGAATTACAGCGACAGAAAGAACAGAAAGAAAATGATGAATTGGAAAAGAAAAGGAGAAAGCTAAACAAGATTAACAAGCCAAAACCCACTATACCTCAACCCATGTCCAAACCCAAAGCTAAACAAGTGCAAGTTTTCAAGCCCGAAGCTGCAGATGATATAACCTCATCCTCTGCAGATGAAGAAGATTGGAATAATATCAGCGCTCATGGTACTTCAGATAGTAGTGTAGACATAGATGATGGTAGTGATTTTGGCATCAGGCTACCCTTGACTGAACCAGGACAAGACTCTTGGATTGGAGTCAAGGTTGAGAAACATCAGATGTCAGCCAGGGGCATGGTTCAGACACCATCATTCCAGGTGTACATTGGAAGAGTCGTCTGTTGATAAAAATGGGGAGATGATAATGTCCTTTGTAAAGGAGAAGTCTTGCAGGCTTCTTCTACCTTCCAGAAGTTGAAGATATCTCATACCCGGTGTACAGGAGTGAAGTAGTAGTTCCTGAGTCTCCCAAAATCTCAGTTTTGAACTGCTTACCTGGATTTCAGTTTCCTACTGCAGTTACGTCCTCTATCAGATCCTATTTTCAGAAAGATTAGGGCTGGTAGTGATATAAAGAATCAGCAAGTGGCAAAGTCTATTTCATTTCTTTTTAACCCTTAACCCCCACACCGTGGGACTGTTGGAGGCGCGCCGGGCCATTCCCGCGGGGATATTCGCACTCCGACTGACTTATTAAAAATATTTGCCAAAAATCAGTTATTAGTCCTAGAATATTATAATTGCATGTGCTTATGGCACAAACCTTCATCTTTCTCCTGGGATGTTTTTTTTTTTTTAGCATTCATCGACTACCGTAGGACTTGTGGAGACTTCTGAAGTTGGGTAAAGTCTCCACTTTACACTTCCCGAAATCCCCTAATCTGAGTACCACTGCCAGATATTATCACCAGAAACACTATTCAATGATTTCCAAGTAGTTTGGAATCCATACTAAAAAAAAAAAAAAAAACACTGTGAAAGCAATGTAAAATACGAGTGTGTACGAGCCTCCCACTCCCGCTAATTTGCTGCTGGTATTCTGTCATTTCTTACTCATATACACACTCACACTTTATTATTTCTAGTACTTTATTACACTTATATATATCTACAGTCCTTTACCGCTTCCCACACGATGTTTAGTAGGGGTAGAGGCCACAGGGCCTTTTATGATAGGCACAAAAGCAGCAGAAATGGAGGAGCGGCATTTCGCCGTGAAGGATGAGAGCGAACTGACTGTATCTCGGTAGCCAAGAGTTGAAAATGTCAGCTGCTAATGTATATGCTAAGAAATAAGTCAGGAAATTTAGACAATATATAATAAATTAGGTAGTTCCAGGTGAATATAAATATCACTCAGGCTTCTCCCTTCCTTTCTTATGTACATTTATATTACGAGAGTAGCTCATACGGCATATTTCATGGGGAAAAAAAAGCAGGGGAAATTAGCGAACGAGTGCAGGTTGGATGTTGCCAAGTGATAATTTGCCAATTCCAGGTGTATGGCACTATCAATTACCTTATTTTTTTATATATATATAGTATATTATTTTGTATAAGAATAGGGCATAGGTCTCATTTCAATGGATGAAAACAGTGGAAAAATCCGGGGAAGATTTACTTAGCATAGAGCGGCTGAGCAGACGACACGAGAGGGTAATGGAGGGGAGGTAGGGAGGGGAGTCTAGAATGGGGGAAAATGGCTAAATTGTCAACAATGGATGGGAGTACTGATGACATTAGCAGCTCTGAGTATTGTTGGACACTGGCAGTGCTGATAGATGATACAAGTCACCACCTGAAAGCCCAGGGGAATTAAAAATAACAGAGTCACTCAAGTGACGCCCCGCGGTATGATCCATTGCACCCGACCATCGTGGAAGTGACGACCCGCGGTTAAGGGGTTAAAGTCCTAATCGCATCAATTGATGCGATTTGAGTTTTATGCCTGAATGCCTAATCGCATCAATTGAACGGGGCCTGTAAAAAACTGCAGAGCGCCTCCTCCGCCCCGATTATGTAGTACATGGCTTCTGGCCAATGAGAACTCACCCCTGAGTTGGTGTGAGAGGGGATTGGACCAACCCAGGCAGTGGGGGGGCACCCCCCCCTCTGGGCCACCTCCATGCCACCCTCTACTCCACTCCCTCCTTGTCCCTCACTATCCTTCCAACCTCCTACAGACCCCTAAGAGGTATCAGGCCTGATGTACGTAACTGTTTGGTATTACTGTATTTCTACAGAAGTTCGCTGCAAGGCTACTCGTATGGTGTGAGTCAGTTGGTTTGGCAATAGTGTATAGTGAATAATTGCCACATATGCATTTAAATGCTGTTTATGACGTTTTTTGTATTATTTTTTATTATCAGTAGAACTGGCCTAGAAAATAATTTCATATACTAATTATGTCCATAACATAAGAAAATGCAGAAGCCGTCAGAACATCTTATAAAATAACCTACGAGAATAATACTTTGATGTTTCAGAATAATCTAACTGCAACCTCCTTCCCCTTCTTTAACCTTCCTCCCTTCTGGTGTCCCTCCCACCCTCCCCTCTCCCTCTCCCTCTTTCCCCCCCTCTCTCTCTCTCTCTCTCTCTCTCTCTCTCTCTCTCTCTCTCTCTGTCGTGTTGCTATATGGATTTAGTTGCCTAGCCACTGATGAATTCAGTATGGCTGAACTGAAATAATAAGGATATTCCGCTTTATAATTATTCGTCTCCCTGCCCTCTCTACCTTTATTTACTCATACACAGAAATACCGTGTTTATTACACTGCATTTCTTTCTTGACCTTTTGACCCTTTCTTCATCACCATTTTAACCCTATCTTCATCACCATTTGACCTCTCTGCCGCACTTGTATTCTCACAGCACTATACCCATTTGGCTCACAATAAACCCACACATCATCAATAACTTATTAGCATTCCGTTCTCTTCTCGTCCCATTCAGTCCTACCCTGTCTCCATCCTCCTCTTTTCATTCATCTGGCTTATTTCTCCAGCATTTGTCGCTCCCAACAATCATGCTAAACTGAAAGATGCAGGTATTCTTGTGTTGCTAAACTGAAAGATGCAGGTATTCTTGTGTTGCTAAACTGAAAGATGCAGGTATTCTTGTGTTGTAATACTGGAGTTATGCTTTAAGTGATTTTTGCTAGTCGATGGCGACTATCGGATTATGCCTAACAGACATCCTTGACCATTTCCCGAACTATTTTCCCAGTTCTTTAGGAAAGTATTCTCAGTCACTTGATGTGAATCAGGTTGTGGTATGGGGCAATTATTTTTCAGATATAACTGCAATATACAGTATATATATATATATATATATATATATATATATATATATATATAT
>JAGKTI010029555.1:0-12628 GCA_018397915.1 Birgus latro | reverse complement strand
AAAAAAAATGTGAGAGAGGGGGGTGTGAGCTGGGAGCAGGGCAGTGAAATGGCGGGGGACAGAGCGACAAGGAGGCGATTTGTCTATGGCCACCCCGTGCGGGATTGAGGCGTCAGACAATAGATAGATAGACTGCACACCAAGTCCCCACATGGACCTACTTTCTCACATGAACCTCATTACCCGTGGGTATTGTTTTCACTCGGTTTGTCTGTCTTTGTTTGTTTGTTTGTTTGTCTGTTAACAACTTTACACGAAAACAACTGGTGTAATTTTTTAAACTACAGGGATGATGGCAATGACCTGATCACCTGATTAAATTTTCTGCCAAATTGGGCCAATGCCCAGGGTGTAGGCCCAAAAAATGTAAAAGAAAAAATCGTTTTTCGCCATATCTCTTTTCAAATTCGACATATTGACATGAAACCAAATCCTAAATGTGCGTCTTGCAAATCTGTATCTTATAACTTGCCTCATTACGTCATGGAGGTCACCCCCCAGTTAGCGGTAGGGGGGTCAATGTCAGGTAGGTTGGGCCTAAAATTTCAAGTGGGCATAAAATCGTCAATTTAATTTTCACCCGATTTACTCCAATTTTCATATGTGACATCTTTGGCTAGATATCCTGTTGTGTTTACGTCAGCACTAAAATGACTGCCGGGGACGGTTTTCTGTGCCTTGACACCGCTTCTTGTTCCTCCAATATTTACCCACTGGACCTGTTTCCACTTAGGCCCATTTCCCCTGAGGACCTATTTTCCCCTGAGGACCTGTTTCCACTTAGGCCCATTTCCCCTGAGGACCTGTTTTCCGCTGTGGACCTGTTTCCACTTAGGCCCATTTCCCCTGAGGACCTATTTTCCCCTGAGGACCTGTTTCTGCTTAGGCTCATTCCCCAGAGGACCTATTTTCCCACATGGACCTATTCCCACCATGGACCTCATTACCCCGTGGACCTATTCCCTAGTGGACTCCCCCCCCCCCACCACCCCCCCCCCCCCCACCCACCCAGTGTAGCCACACCACCTCCTCACCCCTCCCCCTCTAAGTTGCATACCCACCAACCCACTCAGAAAGTCCACCCTCCCACAAAGCCCTCCACCCCCCCACCTCTCGAGGGGACAAACCCACCCAACCACCCCAACCCAAATCTTCCACCCACCCAACTCACATCACTATCCCACCCACCTATCTCACCCCACCCACTCTACTCAGGCACTCCACCAACCACACCTGTCCACTTACCATGCCCACCCACCTCACTTGTTCGAGTACATCTTCCTTAACGACACAGTCGGACATCTGCCCGCTGTCGTGGACATCATAACTTCCATAGCAGGAGAATAAACAGGAAAATTACTCTGCTGGGAAAAATGTTTTTGCGAATGTTCAGCAGCACATCACCGTGCCATCTGTAGGTAGGTAATTTAGGTCCTGGATTGTCAGCATGACATGAATAAACATATTATAGATTAACCCACTGAACTAGATAATGTGTTGTTACTAATAATATAGGTTATTCATATGAGACATATGATATACACTTAATTTCCTTTCTAGTGGCATTATAAAATAATATGAGCATCTTTTGATTTTAATATATGAACACATTCGAGAATACTAAATTCAATACATGAAAAAGCAGTGTCTATGTGTGAGAAATCTTGCTTTCAGGTCTAGTTTTATGAAAAATTATAATTATGATCATCCAAACTCTCATCCCATTTCTGTCCAACTCTCTAATGCAAGAGTTAACCGTTACTCCCAGTCCTTCATTTATGCAACAGGTCAACTCTGGAAAGTCTTCCTCTGTCTGTATTTCCTACTTCCTATGATTTCCAGTCTTTCAAATGCAGTGTGTCCATGCATCTCGAAATGAACGGATCTTGAATTTGGCTCTTTTTTGTATTGTTTTTGCTTTTTCTTGGAAGGAACAGTTTGTGGGGCCATGCCTTCTTCCTTGAAAAAAAAATTGATGTTACACTCAAAACAAAGGATATACAGTTGTAATTTCATTCTTGACGTCACCAAATTATAAAATTTATTTTTTTTATTTATCTCTAGTGCTAAATGGCATGATTAAGGCCCTTCAGATCGAAAAGCCTGTACTACGGAGAGTAAAACTCCCTGAAGAGAATAATAAAAATAATAAGTGATCAAATTAAAGTTATTAACTACCGTATGATGATGCAAATATCCCTAACTACTTTATGATCGTTAAGTTATCCCTCGCGCTGGGAGTGGCGGGTGTCAGTAGCGTGCTGATGCTATCTATTGCACACTCATCCCAAGTCCACAACAGCCCAGTCGTGGTCAGGTAGAACTTTCTGCTCAGACAGGTCAGGTAGAACTTTCTGCTGACGGCACTCTGAACCACCATCGGGTGTCCATCTATGAACAACTGTGAAAATGCAAGAAATGCCGTTAGATAAATACTGTGAATGGTAAACTGCAGCCAAAAATAATTTTGCTCGGTATAGTTCACATTGATAGTCATCCTACTTGGCCTCTGAAGTGTTTTCAGCAGAAGGAGTGAATATTATGATACACAAGATCTATCTTCAGTAGTGCCCACAGCCAGGCCAGCTATCATAGGTACTACAGATAATAAGGCAATGCAAGTAGATCATTAGATCTTTAATTGTATACACACTGTGAATGTGTTTGTGGGGAACTATTGTGTACTGTGAAGGGTGGGTAAAATTTTGGCAGCACAGATTGTGCATTTATTTTTATTTTTTTAACCAAAAGGATGGTCGATATTAACGTGTAGCCCTCAATAACAACTTAGCTTTCTGTACATCACACTGGATCGTTACCAGGGAAAAAATAAAATAAAATGCAAAACATTATTGTTACAAAGCCCACAAGATTCACACTAGGACCTTACCTAGTGTGGCTATGTCTCCAGGTGCCACTAATCTTACACCTCAGGAAAGCTCGGAAAAGGCTGTGATGGTACCTGGCTCCTGCACTTGCCACACTCAGGCCCCCTACACAGACGGGGTTCCTGACACACGGAGTTGCAGCAGACGTGAGGTGAACTGATTGATGTATATGTAATGATAAAGCACCAGCTGGGAGTCTTACTGGTGACTTCAGCTCAATCAAGTAAAATTATGAAGTGTTCAGTATATAAAATGCAATCCAGTACATGACTTTCCATAATACAGTATTCAGTACTTACATGAGCGAATATAACAGCGCAAACAGGAAGTATATTTTACACAAAATAAGCCCTTTAGACACAACTTATGTTCAGTAAATTTGGTTGTGAAAGATTTTGGATGCAAAAGCGTAAACAAGGAATCCTGTACACAACTTTTGGAGATATAGCATTTGGAAACTCGAGAGAACTGTATAAACAAGAAATATCTTTTACACAAGTAAAGCTCATGATACACAGCTTTATCTTTATATGCTCTGGTTATCAAACGTTCTGTAAACAATGGAAGGAGAAGGGAGGGGAGGGAAGGGAGAGGGGAGGGATGCGGGGATGGGGGGAGGGGAGGATAGGGTTGAGTATGAGAGAGAAGAATAGAAAATAGAATCTATTAGAGTTAAATGACCTCCCCCCCTCCTCCACAGTGCCTGTTGTGTGTGAATGTAGGAATATATCTGTTACAAACGCTTAAATTTTATGTACTGCATGTCCGTAGAAGGGTCTTGGTCAGCAGTAATAAATCCATGTACAGCCGTGAGTGAAAATGCGCTGACAGTTCTCCATCATCGTGTCATGCTTTCCATATTTCTTGTTCCCCTCCACACTCTCTTCCCTCGTGCTTCATATTGCTGTCACATGAAAGTGTACGTGTCTGTCGTTTCCCACGCCAGCTGAGAAGTATCACACACACACACACACACACACACACACACACACACACACACACACACACACACAGACGCGCGCGCGCGCTTGAAAATAAATAATTTGATATAGAATGTAAAAAATCAAAAGAAAAACGAGATTTGCTGTGGAATAGATACAGAAGACACGATAGTGAGAGGGCATATAACAACTATAAACAGGCATGAAATTATTATACAAAAATTAGGAGGGACGCTCAGAGACAGTTTGAGGAAGACATAAATATATGTATACCTAAGCTATTTTACTGCTACATCCGAAGCAAAACCAATGTTAAATTTAAGATAAAATGCAGTCCATAACGGATGAGGGTATCATCTATACACAAGAGAAATATATTTGTGAAGCACTAAATAAAAACTTCCAATCAGTTTTTACAAAAGAAAATAATTTTGAAAGAGATGATATGGAACATGCATGCCCACACGTATTGCCAGATATACAAAAAAAAAAAAAAAGTACAGGAATGTCTATGTAAATTAGACAAAGGAAAAGCAAATGGTCCTGACAAAATTTCAGGCTGGGTGCTACATGAATGTGCAGAAGAGTTAAGCAGACCATTGTATTTAATATTCAAGGAATCCTTAGATCCTTGTAAACTACCTGATACTTGGAAGAAAGCAAACATTGTTCCCCTATACAAGCAAGAGAATACACAGAATCCACTCAACTACCGACCAGTACCACTGACCAGTGTTTAAGATACTGGAAAAGCTGATAAGAAATGTTTGGGTAAACCAACTGGAAGAACACCACAGTATTATAACAGAAAGGCAGTTTGGTTTCAGAAAGGGAAAATCATGTTACTAATTTATTAAGCTAGTAAGACAGAGTTGCAGAAACATTTCAGAAAAGAGAAGGGTGGGTGGACAGTATCTATCTAGATTTCAAGAAAGCATTTGACAGAGTACCGTACCAAAGACTTTTATGGAAACTGTACCATCAAGGAGGAATCCGAGGCAAAATTGTACTGTTGGATGCAACATTTTCTCAGAAAAAAGGGAATTGAGAACACGACTAAGAGGAAATTACTTACAATGGAGGGAAGTGACTAGCAGAGTTCCACATGGCTCAGTGTTGGTACCAATTATGTTTTTAGTGTATATAAATGATATAGATTGTAACACTGGAAATGGAAACCAGCTAAATATGTTTGCTGATGATGCAAAAATACAAAGAATAATTACTAACACATACTCTTGCAAAGAGCTACAAGAAGAATTGAATAAACTTCATGAATGGAGTAATACATGGCAAATGGAACTCAGTGCGTACAAGTGTCATATGTTGGATGCAAGATTTTCGCAGAAAAAGGGAAATGAGAACACGACTAAGAAGAAATTACCTATCATGGAGGGAAGTGACTAGCAGAGTTCCACAGGGCTCAGTGCTGGCACCAGTTATGTTTTCAGTGTATATAAAAGACATAGATTGTATCACTGGAAATGGAAGCTATCTAAATATGTTTGCTGATGATGCAAAAACACAAAAAAGAATTACTAACACATACTCTTGCAAAGAGCTACAAGAAGAATTGAATAAACTTCATGAATGGAGTAATACATGGCAAATGGAATTCGATGTGGACAAGTGTCATATAATCAAGTTTGGTAAAAGTGAAAAAGACCAGATTGGGATTATATGTTAGGAAGTAAAACCCTACACATATCAGAAAGAGAGAAGGACCTAGGTGTGATTATCAGTAACAGACTATCTCCGGCTGACCACATCACTGAGAAGGTACGGAACATGTATACACTGCTTGCAAATATAAGAATAGCATTCACATACATAAATGAAGACATGCTGAGAAAGCTAAGAACATCATTCATCAGACCAACCCTGGAGTGTGCATCAGTAGTCTGGAATCCTCATCTCAGGAAACACATAGATAAGACTGAAAGAGTTCATAGGGTTGCTACAAGATGTGTACCAATCTTAAGGGATCTAAGCTACAAAGATAGACTAGAAAAACAGAATCTGCTAACTTTACAGAAGCGAAGGAAAAGAGGAGACATGACTATGCTAAATAAATGAACACCAGGGAAGGAGAAAATAGACTTAAATGAATACATAACCTATGTGGAAGTATCAGCAAGAGGACACTGCAAAAATCTGCATAAAAAGAGAGGCGATAAAGACGTAAGGAAATTTAGTTTCCCAAATAGGGCAATTGATCAGTGGAATGCACTACCGAATGAAATAGTGTGCCAAAAATATCATAACTATTCATACTGTTTTTAACCAAGTAGGAGTAAAACGAGCTTAGTTGGTGTTTGCTATACCGTTATATATGTTAATACAATACTGTTCCATATGGTCAACTGTTATCGGGAGATTGATGTAAGTGGTTTTGGAGAACTCATAACTGGCTACAAGGGGGCCTGTGAGAGTCCCCCCTCCATTTGAAATAAATTATTTAATAATGCTGATACTCAGTGCCCCACAGGGTTTGGTCCCACTTTGGCCCCACCCCTCTCCATATTTTGTGGAGACCTTGCAACGACCCTGGTAACAAGTGTCCCTTAGCGATTTATTCTTCACACTACACCTCAGCGTCTCTTGTACGAATATGTTACGTCAGTTTAAGTGGGTTTGGAGATTGTGTACAACTTCTTTCTTAGTGATTTATTCATAACACTACACTTCACTTTCTCTTGCAGATAGATGGATAGATAGATAGTAAAATAAATAATTAGTAAAATTACTTATGGAAAATACATATACGTAAGTCCTTGTATCACAGTGGTTTGATATGATAACATACTATGGCTGGTCTCTTCACTACAAACAGATTTCACAGCATAAGTACAGTACTTGTATACCATAGCCTATACATCCACCTGTGCTAGTCTCTTCTTTACCCCAGCCTGTTCCCACCTGGACCCGAAATAGGGACTGGGATTGTAAAGCGACGGTTGCATGTCGCATATATGGGGGAAATGTGTGGATGCTTTCCTTGCCAGCCACCCTCTGTCATTTCTCAGCCGCCTGTCCTCACTCACCCTCCGACTCCACTAACATTGGTTCATCCCTGCAATCTCCAAGCAGTGACTCTTCCCCTCACTCTACGTACATCCCAACACGAACATTCCTCCTTTATCTCGATCTTATGTTTCTCAGGCTCTCTGTTTTGTCTTATACAGTATCCTCTATGCCTCTAGTTTCTTCCTTCTCTTCTCCCCATGCGTTCTTCCCTCCTCGTCCTCCTCCTCATCGTCGTTGTCCTTCTTCTCCTCCTCCTTTATATCTTTTCCTCCGGCTGTCTGTTTTGTCTTATTTCCTCTTTGCCTCTAGTTTCTTTCTTCTCTTTATGGCTTCTCCTTTCCTCCTTCTTCTCCCTCTCCTCCACTCAGCAGCCCCTCCTCTACCTCGGTTTTCAGCTGCTCCATCTCCGTCTCCTCTTCCCTCGATGACCCAGAGGGCTGCTTCTTGGTTTCTGGCGGGAATGAATAAGAAACTAAATCATCTGTCTCTCTGTCTGTCTCTCTCTCTCGTTCTCTCTCTCTCGTTCTCTCTCTCACCTTCTCCCGCCGGTGGCATAACACGCAGGGATATGAGATGCAGCACAAAGGTGAGGGCGGCCACAATCCCCCCTACTAGATACAGCCAAGGTCCTCCCAACCACGAATATATCATACCGCCGCCAAACATACCCAGTGCAAATCCTGAAACACAAACAGGGCATTAGAAGTTTTGCTAGTCAGTTTATTTTCATCTGACGGAACTGGATCACTCCCACACCATAAATACTAACTCGCGGCTGCATGAAATTCAAAGAACTTGAGTTATGAGAAGGGAATCCCTCGTTACTCATCAAATCTACCCATCTTACTGACTACACTTGGCCATTAACTGAGCTGAAAGGCGCTAGGCATCTTCACCAGGTTAAACACGCCATGCAATCTTTTCCCATTTTTTTCTTTCCGTGTCCCCCTTTTTTTGGTAACGGTTAAGGCGTTGGCCCCTGAGTAGAGGACTTTGGTTTGGAGCGTGTATCACTTCATGACCGGATGCCCTTCCTGATGTCTACCAATGACCCTTGGGTGGACCCGAACCAAGACCCTTCGGCTAAAACGGAGCGCTGTAATCCACTGAGCCACGGCTGCTACAATCTTTCCCCAGTTTCGTTTATTGTATTTTTATATAAAACTCCTTCACTACGATGACATACTTTACAATTCATTACTTTAGCAATGGAGCGCACGCTAACAGTGAAAGAATTAATGTTGTGGTTCCAAGCTCATCTGAAACGAAAATTCAGTGGACTGCAGGATTAAGTTGCCCTGCAGTTCTCCATCGTCCTTTCGTGGGATAGAGAAATAGATGAGGGACGTTTGGAGGCGACCGTCTATATCGGTGCATCAAGTAATGGTGTCCCTCTTCAGCACCGATGGGGTTAATGAAGGATTAATCTCCCCTCAGGTTAGATAAACCTCTCATAAGCTAAATAAAAATGTCTGGGAATAGCAAGAACAAGCCGAAGAACATCTGTTACACATACACATGGAATCATGAAGTTACGTTGGTGAGATGAAACAAAGCAGTGTATTTAGTGGATAAAACAGAGCATAAGATATTCATCAAATAAAAAGAAGAATATTCTTTACTCCTGAAAGCTCTAATAACAAAAGCTGGTGAGACTGATCGATGCTGGAGGCGCCTGGCGGAGACATACTGACGAACACGAAGATCTAGACAAATCTTTTTAAATGAGTGTAAATTGGGGTATCCATTAGGCTACACACCAAAACTCTCATAGCAGAGGTTTGTAAGGCTCTGAACGGTGGTGGAGACTCCTGGTGGGGATACTCTGGAGGAGTACACTACAATGGCTGTGAAGCCGAAGCCGAAGCATGGCCCGTTGATCATCTCCACGACCAGGGTTGTCCACAGTGGCCAGTAGGCCCCTGCCACACTAAGCCCCAGCAGCTGCACCGCATATAGGCCGAAAACCAGGGATGTGACGTGGTGAACACCCAGTCGACGCAGGAACCACTCTGTGCCGGTATGGATAAGTTACACTTAATTGTTCTGTTACACTCTCGAAACCGTTACTGTAAAAAGTTAATGAGATTAGTAATATACGGTAATCATGTGCATCCATTATGTTCTGAGGGGTGATGTAGAATGGTGTAAAAAAATAATAATAAAAAAATAACGCCACACGATACCACAAGGGTTAATAAAAATTCATTGAACCATATGTTACTCCACGGAATCAAGTTTAGTAATGGAGTGCAAATATTACACAGAAGCGAGAAGAGAGTTTGAAGAAGAAATAACAATGTCTTGGGGACAGGAAATGGAATGAAATAAAGAACAAAATGAATAGTGTGATGGGTAGTATCTATCATAGGGCTAAAGCACTGTGGACCAGGGAGGCGGGGGGGGGAGGGATTATTAGAGATTATTAAATTCTTAACAAGAGTGTGCAAGACAAGGAAGTAGGCAGACGTTTGGGGAGCCCTAAAAAAGGAAAGAAGGAAAGTCCCGTTACAAAGCCCAACCCCCGGGGAGGGTCACAGTCGACATGGAAGGATGAAAAGACATTCTGCTTGGCCAGCGGAGTGTAGTGGTTGTTTTGGATTGTGGTTGGAAAGTTATGATGTGTCTGGAATGTTTCTGTCATTGAACCAGCAGGGAGGACTCAGATAAAAGAAACACACAGTGCTAATCCTGAAGCAGAAACCAGAAACTTGTGAGCATATCGAGGAAGGTAAATATAGACATAATCTGATGTGAATTCAGTATCTGATCAGATGACGTAAGGGCAAAAGTGCTGTGATGGAAACGAAATGTACGGTTTAATGTAATCAGCTGAAAGACCTTACCAGTTTATTTCTTACTGTTACAGTTTGTTTTCCATATTTTCTAATTTTTTTATGATGGTAAACTATTGCGTCGTGATGATTTCGCGTCTCTGTTGTTTTTATCCATGTTTTGTTTTCCCAATGTGTTTTGTTTCTTGAATATAATGGCAGACACTTAAAGCAACCAAATTGTACCCAAATTCAATTAGTTTTCCATTTCGGCGTGTTTGACTAAGTTACTGCTGGTTAGGTTGATCTCGAATTTGGCTCGTATTGTTTTTTTTATTATTTCTTGAAGAGAACAATCTTGCACGTTTCTGGCATTTGGTTCCTTCTTCCTTGCATTAAAAAAAAAAAGTTACGTTGTTGGGTTACATAAGGAAGTAGGATAGGTTGTTAGGTTATTTTTGATTAAGTCTGTGTAGGTTATGAATATATAAGGTTAGACAACTACAGCAGTAATACTGAATTTCAGTTGATTTGAGTAGCTTTTGTAGTCTGCCATTACGCTTAAGAAACAACACGAGTGAATCGGAATGGACCTTGATATAAACAAGAAAGTCGGCGATAAACACTCATTACTACCACATTAAATGATAAGAAAACCAGGGAAAAGAGGAAGTGAATCGGTAAGGTATTTCTGGTGCTTAAATTGAACTATATGTTTACCTTATTAAACTGTATGAAAAGTGGAAGTTCCTAAGACAGAAACGCTACGCTGCTTTATTAAAATGATTTTCTCATCGATCAAATAATGCTCTTCCCAATTGATCATGGAAGAGATTTTTTCCCCCCTCTGAATTGACTCGTGAAAAAATACGGACTAGGAGCTAACGATATTATTTACTTTACATCAAATTCATGCCTGGAAAAATCAAGAGGCCTTTATTATAGTTATAGGCCTAAGCAACCTGTCTTCAAAACGTTTGTTGCAAATCAGTTTTAGTTCCATGAATATTCGTGTTTGTTTACATTTGACATTGAATTTCACACGAACATCGCTAGGCTGAGTTAGGTTACATGGCTGGGTTGGATTATGTTACTTCTATCATTCTGGTGCAAATGTCAGAATCGAGTGGATCATTATAACATGGAAAACTTTAATTTTGTAAGGGGTGTGGTGTAAAGGTGACCTCAGGGATTATAGTTCGTTGACTGTTTTGGAGATTTTCGTCCTTTTGCTGCCTGTTTCCCGTAACCCAGGGGCAAAATAAGACAATACCTAAGTCCTGCATCCTTTCCGTAGCGCATTCTCGTGACTAGCATCGTAGTTAAGTGTTAGTCTCATGTCAGAGCTGGACTGTAGTTGGTTGAGGTGAATAGAGTGATGAAATGAAGCAGACTGAGGTGATGACTGCTTAGAAAAAATAACTATACTATGTTCGCTTTAACTTGGCATAAAAATGCACTAATCATCTTGAACACCGATCTATAACAAGGAATTAACCCGTCATGTCCCGACCGATTTCCAACCTCCGATACCCCCGTCCCGAGCATTTTCGGATTTTTTTTTTTCTGTTCAAACCTTCGCTTTTGGTGAGAAACATCGAAATTTCATAGAGAAATCGCCGCCCTGAGGCTATTAATGGTGCTACAGGTGATGAGTAAGCCTTACGTTTTCCCTCTTTCTCAGGGTACCTGGCTAAAGAAAACGAACTATGGAAGGGTTAACTAATTCAAGCCACTTTAAATTACGTATTTATTTATGTATTTGGTACGAATTTATGTGTAGTACAAGACTATATTGGTTTTCACACATTTTTATAGGCAATAGAAGCATTGTTCAGTCACCAAACACATCCACATATAGCACCTTCCTTTATGACATTACCACCTCATCATTTCTGTTTGTTTCTTGCTCTAGCTTCTTTATTTCTTTGTCCTACACCTCAGGAATTACTTTCACCGTGAATTTCGTCATTGGAGACACCGTGGGGCAACATACCTTTATTGGCCAGGTTACTGCTAACAGGTGAATTGCCCAGTGTGGGGGGAGGGGGGAGGGGGGTTATGTGGGGCCAGGCAGTATCCCCGCTTGATAGCAGGTAGAGGAAGGTCTCCCACATATGCCTACCAAAAATCACCCATGAAACTTGAGAATTGTGCAAATTATGACCCTTGCAATTGCGTAACGTACCTGTATGTCAATGGGTGTAGCTGTGACAAAACGTTGCGATGTACCCATACGTTGATGGGATTTCTTGGGTTAACATTAGAATATGATGCCACTCACGAAGTAACATAGAGCTCAGTGCAAAGTAGTCATGAAATGGATACAGGGCTGGTTAACTTCAAGAAAAAAGCAAAGAGAGAGAGAAAGTGCCCATTAAAATGAATGAACTATGCTTTCCTGGAACAAAAATACATTTTGGAAAGCCTTGAAGTGTTGCAAATTTCCAGTTATGAATATAAGATCAGATTCACGTTATGGGGATAATTGTGAAGTGAGCAGCGACTTGTGAAACTAAGTGATATAATATTAGTAACCCAGTGGACATTTTAAAATACAACATTCGAGTTTTATAATGGTTCAGATTGTAACTGGTGCGATATTACTATTCTCTCTTCACCCTAACTTGGTCTAGATTTTCGTCCTGTTGCAGCTTATTTTACTTAACCCCTACACCGCAGGGTTGTCCGAGGTGCTCCATGCCATTCCTGCGGGGATAATCGCGCTCCGACTGACTTTTTAAAAATATTTGCCAAAAATCAGTTATTAGTCCTAGAATATTATAATTAAATATGCATATGGCACATACCTTCAGCTTTCTCCTGGGATTTTTTTTTTTTTTAGCACTCGTCGACTACCGTAGGACTTCTGAAGACTTCTGAAGTTGGGTAATTAGGGCTCCACTTTACACTTCCCGACATCCCCTAATCTGAAGACCACTGCCAGATATTATCACTAGAAACACTATTCAGTGATTTTCAAGTAGTTTGGAATCCA
>JAGKTI010029554.1:0-12628 GCA_018397915.1 Birgus latro | reverse complement strand
TAACCTGGCACAAGCAGTTAAGGGTCGGCCTAATAACCCTAAAGTGTCTAGTGATAAATACTGTGCTCATTGTCGAGCTTCCTCTCACAGTCTCAGAGATTGTTGGCGAAAACCCCCTCCTGGACACTGTTTTGATTGTCGCAGACCCGGATGTCGGCGAGGTGAGCGCGGGTGTCCTGGACGTAGTCCCGACACCACAGCTCAAGGCGTCTCTCCGGTAGTAACTCAGGAACCGGCTCAGCAGTTATGACTAGCTGGCGGTCAAACATCTCCCACTGTCAGTGTCATAACAAATGGGAAGATGTTAGAAGCTGTCGTGGACACCGGCAGTAGTTACACTATGATCAAGGAGTCCGCATTTAAACGAATCGGGGGAGAACTGAACACACGTCGTAATCCACCGCACTTACAAGGAATCAGAGGCGCACCTCTGAGAATACTAGGGATGTTGCGTGCTGAAATAGCGGTTGGTGATGAGAAAGTACGCAAGCAATGGATCCCGGTAGTACCAAACTCTTATCTTAGTACAGATATTCTCCTGGGATGTGATGTGTTGAGCCAAGCTACACTTATGAGGGATGGAGTGAAGAGAGTTATGATGTGGGGTGGTGCACCTTATGTAGTAAACCATATCCGTCGACAGAGGAACAAGGTTAGGAGAGTTAAAGATGAACCTGTAGTAATGTCTAAGCCAAAACAAACCTTCTCACAGATTAATCTCCTTTCGACCTTGCAGTTAGACCCTTACCAAACTAAATTTGTGTCTGTATCCTCTATCCACAGTCTAGAATGAGTCATAATAGTCACCCTTATTTGGTCCAAGTAAACAAGTCAAGCAACATCTATGTTCCACTGATTAACCCCACTAAAAAGGTGAAAGTGTTACGAAAAGGAACTATCATCGGTTTGTATGAAAGAGTGAATAGCCCAGTCCCTGACAAAGTTAACATCACTAAAATACGAAATGACCTTCTACCTGAGAATGATCACATCGAGCAAAAGGGAACTCGTAGTCAGAAATTGAAAGCTTTAATTGATGAACAGAACTGGCAACAACTCACTGATGACCAGCGAAAAGAACTAACTGAATTAATTCTAAAGTATGCCCCTCTATTTATCCTAGACCAAGGAGAATTAGGTCGGATCAAGGGTCCTCCAGCTCATATAAAAGTCGAAAATCCTCAGCCCAGTCGAGGCCCAATGTATCGCTATCCTGTGCAGGCAAAACAAATTATCGCTGAGATGTTGAAGGATATGGAGGATAGAGAGATCATTGAAAGATCCACAGCAGCCTGGTTATCACCTATTGTTTTGGTTAATAAGCCCGATGGGAGTAAACGAATGTGCCTCGATTACCGCCATGTAAACCGGCATCTCTCAGCCGATGTCTATCCACTTCTGCGGCTAGATGAATTAGTGGACCAAGCCGCTGGACATCAATATTACGTCACTCTGGACATGCGAGAGGCATATTTTCAGATTTTATTAGATGAGGAGAGTCGAGATCTGACTACTTTCAGTGATGGTGTGGCTGTCTATCGTTTTCGTCGTCTTCCCTTTGGACTGAACTGTTCTCCAGCCATCTTCTCACGTCAAATGGTCAATTTGCTAACACCTCTTCTACAGAAAGGTTGGGTTAAAAATCACCTAGATGACTTGATCTTATGGGCCCCAAGTTTTCCTACCCTACTGGATCGTTTAAGACTACTTTTTGAACTGCTTGCTAGTAATGGTGTAAAGCTAAATCTCAGTAAGTGTGAATTTGGATGTAAAGAAGTGACTTTCCTTGGACACCAGATTTCGGCAGAAGGTAGTAAACCGGATCCAAAGAATATAGGAGCCATAGTTAAAATGAAGCCACCCACCACTGTGAAAGAAGTGAGACGATTCCTCGGAATGTGCGGATTCTATAGAAAACATGTACCATCGTTCGCACGCGTAGCTACACCACTCACTAATTTGACAAAATCACGAACCACTTTTCTCTGGACGGGCGAATGTCAGAAAGCATTTGAACATCTTAAATCTTGCCTTACCAATGCCCCTGTTTTAGTTGGAGCTAAAGTAGATCAGCCATTCATTCTTACTACGGATGCAAGTAACACCCACATTGGGGGAGTTCTTAGTCAAGTACAAGCTGACGGTACNAAAAAAACTAACCCCTTGCGAGTCTCGCTATTCAACCACCGATAAAGAGGCTCTAGCAATAGTTCTTGCATGCCGAAATTATCACCATTACTTATGGGGTACACGGTTCACAGTGGTCACAGATCACCAACCACTGACCAGCATTTTCAAACGCAGGACTAAATCACCAAGAATGAACCGTTGGATTCTGGAAATGAGAGTACAATTATGATATACAATATCTCAAAGGTAAAGATAATTTTGTTGTGGATCAGTTATCACGCCCAGTTCGAGTGGTAGTCCGATCGCCTGAAGCCACCTGGCTTGGGTTGAACCGAGAACAGATGAGAGATTGCCAGAGAGTAGAACCAGTATGGGCAGAACTTGCGCAGTATTTAGAAGGTGGTAGGATTCCCACTAAAAGACTGCCAAAGAATACTTTAGATCAGTTTGCCTTGGTAGAAGAAATATTGTATTATGTTCGTGTAAAGGCAGACGGTAGTCTTCATTATAGTCTCATAGTTCCTCGTACCTTAGTTGTTCAGGCACTGCAACACGCCCATGAACTGACAGGACATCTAGGGCAGAAGAAAACTATTAAGAAAGCGGAAGAACTGTATTATTGGCAAAACCTTAAAGTGGATGTTTGTGATTATGTTAAAAAGTGTGTAACTTGTCAAAGATTTAAGCAGAACACTGGATTGCAGCAACAGTGGAAAGAATTACCCCCAGTGAGTAAACCACTGGAGAGGATTGGTATAGATCTCACAGACATGGTTGCTGGAACCCAGGGTTATCGTTATGTGCTTACTGTAGTGGACCACTATAGTTGTTTTGTCAGGTTTTTCCCCCTTACAGCTAAACAGACCACACAAATCACAGACAAGCTAGGGCAGTTTGTGGCAGATTATGGCACTCCCCGTGGAATAGTCCTGGATAATGGAGGAGAGTTCACCAGTCAAGAGTTCCAGCGATTCTGCCAGCGACACCAAATCACTTTGCATTATACGACCCCTTATCATCCCCAAGGAAATGGAGTGGCAGAGAGGATGCACAGGACCCTGAAATCCGTCCTCTCCGCTTTATGTCAGGGCCACCCTCTCCGATGGCCCCAGTTGCTCCAGTCTTGTCAGATTGCCATGAACCAGGCGGTGCATACTTCAACGGGTCAGCAGCCGTACTTCACCTTCTTTTCTCGCCACCCTCCCAGACTAGTCCGTGCGTCATTACCTTCAGTCGATGGCGAGGAAGACGAGATCACCACAGCTCATGCCCTTATACGGGACACTCATCGTAAAATGTCGAGAAGGTACAGAAACGTAGCCAACAGAAGGCGGAAAAATCAAGTAGTGGAAGTTGGTTCTCTTGTATGGGTCAAGAAAGAAACAGTGATTCCTGGCACGTGTCGCAAACTTAACGTAAAGTGGGATGGTCCATATCGTGTGGTGGAAGTGTTAAGTGAAGGTAGTGTGTATGTAGTGGAAAATGTATTCACAGGTAAAGTGTTGCAAAGAGCTGCCGGACAAGTAAAACCCTATTATGGAGGGGAAGAGTGGCTTTTAGAACCCCTGAACGAAGCGTTCATACCTGATCCAGAGGATGAACAATTACCACCACGTGAAAGACGACCTCCACATAGACTAATCGAGGAATGCTAAAGTGCTGTAGTGTGATGAAGTGTTGTTAAGATGGTTATGGTAATATTTAGCTAAGTGCTAGATAGGCAAGTGTGTGCAGGTCGGACCATCTGACTATTGACTGTGGTAGTTTGGGAGTTCAGCGAGAGTTTAATCTCGTGTTTATGGTGAATCGGAGTATGTGTCATGGGCGTAGCCTAGTTCGGTGGAAATATTATGTTGCTTGAATTCGAGGGGTAACCGGTATCCTCTCACTTTACAGTCAGCACGGCCTAGGGTGTAACAGTGACTTCAGGACCTGACAGGCGCTCGTCAGTTACTAGGTGGAGAGCTGGAAGCACAAGGAAGTATGAATGGGGAGTGTAAATGGGGTAGTGGGTTGAATGCAAGTGAAGCGCCCCTGGGATGATCCTAGCAGCGAGAGTACAGGTTTGTCCAGGTGAGACGACCATGTTAGCATCCAGGCAGGAGGTTGACTGGAGCATGTTTTTCTACTGAATATTCGAGAGTCAAATTGGTGACAGAGAAGCAACCCCCTGGGGTACGCATATATTTCGTGGACCGACAGGTGCCACTTATGGTGTATCAGATTGTGAGAGCACTGTCTTAATCTGGAGTTCATAGAGTAAATTCACAGTCAAGTTGGGTAAGTCTGTCCCATCCGCACACAGGTCTCTAGGAAGTGTAGTAGAATGTATTGTATGAAGACTTATGATGTTTAAATTTTTTTTTTTTCTGGAGGAGGAACCCGTGTAATGCTAAAATTTTAGTATGTAACTTAAGTATAATATAAGTAGTATAAGTGTAATATACATTAGTATAAGTATAGTATAAGTGTAATATGTGTGTAATTTACATTAGTTTAAGTATGATGTAAGTGTAATTCTGGACCCTGTTAAGATGATGCAATGTATGAGAAGTGGACCTTGTAATTCATTTTTGGGCTTGATCTTAGTTAAAGAGTAGTAGGGGAGTATTATTGTTAATATGTGGACCATGTGGAGCGAGTTGGACGTGCAAATTCATGTCTGGTTTCGATAAAGAGGCGAAGAAAGTTGATTCGAGATTAAAATTTGCGATGAGTCGTATTTACACTTGGAATTCAGAATTTTGTAGTTGAGTTTGTGTTTATCATCGTGTTGTACTAAATAATAATGTCTAAGAGCTTAGGTAAAGTCTGATTATTGATTATGGTCTTTGTTAGCCCTAAAATTAATTTATTTTTCACTGTCGCTAGATCATGAGGCCAGACAAACGCGACACAAAGGAAAATTATGTCAATGCGTGAGTTTAGGCATCGTTTTAAACTGTTAGACTCATGTCACTGCCACAAAATTTAAATCATCATAAGTCATTTTGCCTAAGTAAAGGACTGTGTAAATTCCTTGTTGCAACATTCCTGGACGATGGTATAACAAGTTGACTGTAGAGTAATTGGTCGAGGCCAGAACCGGTTGTAAGAACATCGCGGGTTTCCCAGAGCGTCCTGCCCACAAGCCGTCACTTCTAACTGAAGTCTCATGGATGACGGGTGTCCACAGGTATGGTCCCGAGTAATTCACGGTATTTTTCCCCGTACGTCACAATAATTAGTTTTCATTCTAACTATATAAAGTAAGTTGTCTGATAATATTTTCCAATACTATTATATGACTTCTAGCTGAAATCTCATGGAGGACGGGTGTCCACAGATGGTGTGGCGTCTCGGAGTCTGCCCGTTGACTTCATCGTGTCTCGCAGTCTCTAGTGTCAATGCCCTTACACATTTCCACATAGTTCATACCTATACACAGTTATCGAAAGATAGTTGTATGGTCCACTAGTAAAGCCTATATTCATGAAGTGTAATATTTTGGTTAAAAGCGAATGAGAGGCGGAGTGTTGTATTTCTCTATCATGCAGAGTACTGCAAGTGCTGTGACAATATATATTAAATTATTCTTGGACAACTGATATTTACCTAGATATGTTATGTTGTGCAATCCCATGGAAAATAGGGATGATTTTATTAAATGTAGAGTAAATTGTGTAACGCGTTGTAAACCTGGGAAATACTACGAGTCCTTTTGAGACCGTGGTTTATGTGAGTCCCTCCCGAGTCTGTAATTTTCTATTTCACAAGCGTACCTCATGAGTTAAGAGGTCGAGTTGAGTGAATTCTTTATGTATGTGTGTTATTCATCGGACGAGTAGTTTTTCTGTGAGCAGAATAATCAACATCTTGTTGAGTGTAAAGCCCAAGGTATTTCTGTAGTGGTATACTTTCGTATAATTATTTGTACCGTGATATGTGTCAGGTGATTTATAAACTGTGGAGAAGAGAGCTTCCATTCTCTCAGATAATCTGGTGGTATCAGAGACAAAAGTAATACTATGTTTCCAGTAACTATCTCTTGTTCGAAGGTTATTTCAATTTATGTAATTTAGGATAGTAATATAGATAAGTATACTTTTCGTATGTGTTTGGTATAAATCCTCTGGGAAGTTATTCATGAGACCGAGTGGCCCGCAAGGCATGTTACTATCTATAAAATCCACGCTGTCATAAATTTTTCTCACGCTACCCTGTTTACTGTCCTAGCCCTCATTGTCCCCTCTTTCACTGTACGGGACTAATTTCTTTTTGTTCTTTATTACTTTTTTTTCCTGGCAATCGCTGGGTGGTGGCAGCATACCAAATTAATTCTACTACTGTCGGTAGTTATTTCTCCCTAATGTCAATCAATTATCGAGGCCTTCTTCATATCTAGGATATCTTCTTTGGCAGTAACCAGTAAACTTCAAATAAATTCATTCAGTCAAAGTACCGCCCAGACACTGGTGTTGCATCGGTGGAAAATTCATTACAAGGGATAGCAAAATCTTGGCCCCTTACAGTGACATCAATTGATTTTGCGGGAACAATTGAACAATTCTGAAATCCATAGATCTTCGCTCATTCTCTTATCCGTCCACTTCTGTACTTACATTTGCATCAAATTGTCAAAACTTTCGTCATTCTCTCACGAGTGACTGTCTTTATGTACAGACAGTGCATTCCTCTAAGCATTAATTTCTGAACTGTCATTCCTTTGCACTTGCCTCGCAGGCCGTTAGTTGGCCATGCCTTTTTCACACGATGCTTATTGTGTTTGTCCAGCATCGAGCTTTAGTCGTCCCTTAGCAATCACGGAGAGTGGAAGTGCTGTGCGCAAAGCTCGAGCGGGTCTCTTTTCTTAGTGGTCACAAGTCTCGGCTGTATCGGCGTATTCCCAAAGCTCCCACCAACTTGATGATCGACTATAGCAGTGATGGTCTCATCTCTACTGATTAGTATTTCCTTTGTTTTTCCTAGCCTTATGGCTATTAAGTTATTTAGCTCAGTGATTTATTTAGCTATTTGTTTGAGTGCTTGAATGAGTGCATTTCCCTTTCTTTGATTTTGAATAGATTCATGTAACGTAAATTTCTTTTCGTGTAATTAATAAATTTACAGTTTGTTTTCTTGAGCTTTGTTAAATGTAACAGTCGTGTTTGATTTCCCCACATATTTAGTACACTTTTGCTACTCCAAGTTAGCACAACTCCTTATATTAATCACGACTGGTAATAATTCTTAAATCCGTTGTGCCAGCTAGGAGTTTAGCTCAGCCAAGATCCTGTTTATTATTATTTTTATTTATTTATTTATTTTTTTAATGTTAAGGGGTGAACTAACTTTCTCAGAGGCCAGCAGTACAGTAATACAGCCTTCTTGAGCGTTTCGTCTCTGCTGTGTACTGTTGAGAATGTCTGTAAATTCTCGACTCCAGAGAATTGGCGAAGTAAGCCAGCATAAAAGTGAAATAGCCACTTGATTTCACGAGTCAATTCTCTCGTGATAATCGACTTGATAGTTATTCCTAGTGTCCATAGACATTCTCATTTTCCCCCTGACACTGGCTTTGGCTTTCTTGTCATTCTCTCACTAAATATATCTGCACTGTTTACTTATCTCCTAATTCTACTGACTAGGAAAAATTCTTCGACTATCTTACTTCTTTAATGGTACACATTTTATCCATTTCTCCTTTCTCTGAAATCTCCATTCTAGGAGATTTCAGTGATCTCCACCACCTTTGGCTCTCCTCTCCCTTCACTGATCTTCCTGGTGAACAAACCTTCACCTTGTCTATCCTTAATGACCTAGAGCAGCTTGTACAGCACCCTACCCGTATCCCTGACTGCTTTGAAGAGAGCTCCAACATACTTGACCTCTTCCTTACAACTAATCCTTCTGCTTACACTGTTAATCTTTCCTCTCCGTTGGGCTCCTCCAATTACAACCCTATTATCTTAACCTGTCCTATCACCCCGGTACGGCCTGCGGACCCTCCAAAGAAACGTCGATTGTGGCACTTTGGAGCTGCGGATTTAGAAGCCCTCAGGCAGTACTTTCTTTGATTTGCCCTGGAATGATTATTGCTTCCATGGCCAGGAGCCGCCTGAGTGTGCCTTGTGCATTACAGAAGCTATTATCTCGGGCATGGAAGCATACATTCCCTTCTCATATCCTATGACTAATGCAAGAAAGCCTTGGTTTAATCACGCTTGTTCTAATGTTGGCCACAACAAGGAGAGGACCTGCAAAAAGTATCAGAGTCAACCCACCCCTGAATCACATCTTTTATATGTTTCTGCCCGGAATCGTGCTAAGTCTGTACTTCGCTCTGCTAAAAATAATTTAATCCGTACTAAATGCTCTCAACTCTCCAACTCGAATTCACGCTCCTTTAGGCACGTTGCCAAAAACCTTTCTGACAACTTTACCTCATCATCCTTCGCTCCTCTTTTCTACTCTGATGGTTTTGTAACTATTTCTTATACCTTTCAGACTCCTGGTCATCCTCCTTTCGGGACTTTGGCAAAATCTTTGCCATTGCACTTGACATCTCAAAGGCTTTCGATCGAGTCTGGCACAAATCTTTAATTTCCAAACTGCCTTCTTACGGTTTGTATCCTTCTATCTGTGCCTTCATCTCTAGCTTCCTTTTTATGGTCGTTCTATAGCCGCTGTTGTAGACTACCATCGTTCTTCTAGATCTATCAACAGTGGCGTTCCTCAGGGCTCTTTCCTATCACCAACTCTTCCTTTTATTCATCAATGACCTTCTAAGCTGTACATCTAACCTTATCCACTTGTATGCTGATGACTGCACCCTTCACCTTTCCATTCGGTTCCCGCATCGTCCATCTCAGCAGTTACTTCAACAAACAAGGGATGAGGCTATGGCACACCTAATGTCTGACTTGACTCGTATCTCTGCCTATCAATCGGACAAAATCTTCCGCAGGAGTACCCACTAATGTTTAAAAATATCCAGCTCAATCCTACATCATCCTTGATCATGCTTGGGGTTTCATTCACTCGGGACTTATCTTGGAAAGATCATATTACATCTCTTGTAAAATCTGCTTCCAAGAGATTAGGTGTGCTAAGCCGACTCCGCACCTTCTTTACCCCTGCACAGTTGTTGACTTTATACACGGGTTTTATTCGCCCCTGTGTGGAGTACAACTCTCACATGTGGGAAGGCTCCCCACACACAGCTCTTCTCAATAGGTTGGAGTCAAAGGCTTTTCATCTCATTAACTCTCCTCCTCTTACTTGCTCCCTTCAACCTCTTTCTCTTCACTGCACTGTTTCATCTTTATCTCTTTTCTATCGCTACTTCAATGGTCACTGCTCCTCTGAACTGTCTGCTTGCATCCCTCCACCTCTACAATGGGTACGAAGCACTCATCTAGCAATTAACTCTCATCCCTTTTCTGTCCAGCTCACTAATGCAAGAGTTAACTGTTACTCCAAGTCCTTCATTTATGCATCAGGTCATCTCTGGAACTGTCTCCCTTTGTCTGTATTCCCTACTTCCTATGATCTCCAGTCTTTCAAATTCAGTGTTTCCAGGCATGTCGAAATGAATGTATCTTGAATTTGGCTCTCTTTCATATTGTTTTTGTTTTTTCTTGGAAGGAACAGTATGTGGGCCCATGGCCTTTGGTTCCTTCTTCCTTGCATTAAAAAAAAAAATCTCTAAATGAACGGATGTTGAATTTGGCTCTCTTTTGTATTGTTTTTGTTTTATTTTTTCTTGGAAGGAGCTGTTTGTGGGCTTCTGGCTTTTGGTTCCTTCTACCTTGGTGAAATGCAGAGTCAGAAAACCTGGTGGGGCAATGCATGGCTGCAAACAAATAAAACACCTTCAGCCCACAAAGGATCACCGGGGGTGTGCAGCCAACACCGAGTGGTTCACTTGTACAAATCCCCGGCACCCCTCTTGCTCCCAACCGACACTGCACCAGGGAAGCAGTAATAAACACCTAGGCCCAAGGAAAAATTCAACTCACCAGGTCAGGGGTGGAGTTACCTCCACAACTCCCAGCAACACCGCGGCACAGGCCATCGTCCGTGCCGGGCTAGAGACTGAACAGGCCATCGTCCATTCCTCAGTTGCCTACCCCCTGCAGGGCAGCGACACAGGCCATCGTCCATGTCGGGTCAGCGACACAGGCCATCGTCCATGTCAGGTTGTGGCTCAGCAGGCCATCGTCTGCTCCTCTGCTGCAATCTCCCCCAAGAGTAGTGCCGCGACAGAGGCTATCGTCCATGTCGGGTCCAAGGCAGGACAGGCCATCGTCCGTCCCTCAGCTACTTCCTCTCGCAGCACTGCAATGCAGGCCATAAGCCATGTCGGGCAAGAGGCTGAGCAGGCCATCGTCCACTCCTCCCTTACAGGCATCTCCCAATAGGGAAGTCCCTTTCCTGGCCCACCCTGTTTCCTGTGGCCAGGCGGGACGTACTCCCTCTCCTCCAGGAGATGAGTCCGGGGGAGACCCCTTCTCGGAGCCGTGGCAAGGCCCTATCCAGGGCCTTGGCTCCCTCCAGCCCTCCCTACATGGGCAATGGCAGCCAAGGCAGAGGTCCCACCAGCTAAGCCACCAGCACCGAGCCCTGCCGGTGACGCCCCCAGCCCGAGGTTGCCATGAGGTGACCCTGACGGCGACTCCGCCGTCCTGCAGTTGCCGCAGTCCTGTTCCTCGGGCAGCCCCAGGTTCCAGCAACCCAGGCCCCCAGACTCCCCGGGGCCTACCCAGGACTCCAGGCCATGACCTACCTGACGGTGGGGCCCAGCCCTGCACTCCCCAGAGATGGCACCAGGCCCGCTTACTCTCCCTCTTCGGCCCTAGCCCTGATCCCCGCACTCCTACACAGGGCTCCCAGAAGGGTGAGCCTCACCTCACTCCACCAGCCAGAGGTACCGGGAGTCGGCCCACCAAGTATAGTGAAAAGGGCCATAATAGTGTGCAACTCCTAGACCAGTGTAGCTCACCAGGCCGTAACTGTGACACGTAGTGACGTGAATGTGACTCGCAGTGTATCTCTCATTGGTGTATTGGCTCAGTCAATATCCCAGAGTGCCTCAGTATATAAGACTGGACGAGCCCTAGTGATACTCAGTGAAGGTGTATAATGTACAGAGCACAGCGCAGCCCCTTGACTGTATCAAGTAACGTTTCCCTCCCCTAGTGTTGTTAAAGAATGATGTGCTCTCCTGGAAACTGAATTATTATAAAGAAGCAGTGCCACCCCTTGCATTAAATACGTTTTCCCTCCCCAGTGATCGGCACTTCCGCAAGATAAACCTACGTGTATCTAGTTCACTTACGAGTGTTTCCCTAGTGCGCAGAAATACTTCAGTCTCCCTCCCCCTCTCTTTGTGTGACATCGCGACTGTCTCTGTCCGTGATATACCTCTGCGAGTGATATATACAGTATATGTCCATGTAACTAGTGTATCAGTGCCGTACAGTGCTATAATACTGTTGGTGTATAGAGTATTATTATATCCTGTGTTAAAGATACCAGTGTAACAGACGTGGCATGAATACTGTGTTCATACTACCTTACATTCCCACGGCTGGTATAGAGTCAGTTTATTTCTGTGTAAAACTTGTCACAAGCCAGTCACCGGCTAACCCAGTACCTATGTAATGGTCAATATCATCCTTGTCTCTAGGAATATACTTTGAATATATGTTTGTCAGTGGTTACTGCTGTTTTTTTGTGTCCTGTTCTCTCCCTAATATACCGACCCGGTCTTGAAAAAGAACTGCTGCAAGTCTGCGTATTTGGGGAGCGAGAAGTCGACCCTCAGAAACGCGACAGGTAAAAACGCCTGCCTCTCGCATACATATCTGAGGGACACGTAGTTGGCCCTCAAATATGTAGCATAACAGTATATATATACAGTAGGCGCGGAAAGTGTTGACACCATCTTAAAAAAGAAAACATTCTTGTGGTTAGCAAGGAGAAACAGATAAATTAACACTCACCATTGAATTTAGTATTTACTGGCATTCCCCTTCACCTTTATCATCTTCTTAAGGCATCTGGGGAGACTGATGGCAAAGTTTTGCAGAACAGACGGACTAAAACTGCTCCATAGCTGCTTGACTGCAGCCTCAAGTTTAGGAAAAGATGATGTGCCGCTTCATGTGCGCCCATAAATTCTCAATGGGATTGATATCTGGGCTGTTTCCGGGCCAATCTCGAATAAAGGGAACCTCACAGTCTGTTAGCCACTGTTTCACTGACTCTGCAACATGTGCAGGGGCAGAATATTGCATAAATACTATTGCCTTGGTTTTATCAAAAGAGTCACTTAAAACATCAAATAAGAGCTCCAAATAATTGTTCTGGTTCACTTTTTCATTTGCAGGTTGAATTAGCAACCTACCAACACCATAATATGTAAACAAGCCCCAAGCCATGAGTGAGGCTTGGTATTTAACAAACTAGGAAGTGTACTTAGGATCCAGGGGGTCACTGCCTGGTTTGCGGTACA
>JAGKTI010029552.1:0-12629 GCA_018397915.1 Birgus latro | reverse complement strand
TGTGTGTGTGTGTGTGTGTGTGTGTGTGTGTGTGTGTGTGTGTATCTAACCTCCTACCTGCTCCATCAGGACCCTCAAACTATTCACCTCTCCTTATGGTCGACTCAATATCAACCCTTCAATACTCTGGCGATTATTTTCTACTTCCAGACGATTTTACTCAGCTTATAAATCTCTAGCAGTGATGGAGGTTCACCCGCCACTCCAACCTATCCATCCCAGTCACACCTACACACCCCATCCATCCATCTATCCCACCAGCCATCTATCTTTCCATTAATCTATTCATCCCTGCTAAACCCACACACCCCATCCATCCACCCCTCTATCCCCCCGTCCATCTATCCTTCCATTACTCACTCACCAATCTTGTCATCTCGTTCCAGCAGCCAATCCGTTCCTACACCCACCGTGCCTATCCACCCACTCTACTTTCAACTCCCTATCTTCCAACGGGACTAAACATTTCATTCCCACATCCACCTATCTACCCCTACTCTATTTCCACATCCACCTATCTACCCCTACTCTATTTTCAACTTCCTATCTTCAAGCTACTTACTACCATCCTACTTCTACTTAACTTATTCTACTTTCCATTCCCTCTACTCTTACTCCATATTCTATTCCTACACCAACCTATCCACCCACTTATGTTGAAAGGGTTAAATAATGTACAGCTTTCACTAAGCCCTTTAATACTACAGTTCACTCCCTTGAACTTGGCCCAAACTTTCGTCATTTTGCAGCTTTATTTCACGCAGCGAAGTGGCAGAACAACACAATATTGTGGCTCACCATCTTTTTCATGACACTTCTTCTTGAACAGCACCATATTCTAATGCTCATCTTTTGCTACAGATCAGCATTCAAGATGGAAAGATGGCAGTTCTAGGCGAAATTTACGTAAACAATCTCTATGCTGGATAAACTCGTCTGAAAGTAGCAAAAATAAAAAATAAAAATAAAAAAAGTCACCGCACAGAAGTCATTAGTCTCCTCAATATAAGTCCTTCCTAAAACAAACATAACCGTCTGAAGATAGGTAAGACTGGCATAATGGCGTCAGTGTAATGGAGACGATGGATATTATTTTCAACCCTTTTAGTACAAGACGCCCCAGTCGTCCCCCCAACACTGAATGAAACCGTCTGAGTGATAAGATTGGTATTACGGCGGCATTGAAACGAAGGGCATAACAGCAGACCCTACCTAACTCCTTTCTGAATGACGTTCTTCCTAAGCTGAAGAGAATCAAATGAAAGTAGAAAATATGAGCTAAAAAAAAATGCGTAAACGTAGTGAAGGAGTTAGTGTCAGGATTTCTCTTTCTCATTATCTCAAAACACATCTTTCCATTCGTGTATCTGTCAAGCAATTCATCTACACTCTCCTAGGCTTCCTTAATCAATCGTCTATGCATTCCACCCACCCGTGTATCAATCAAACCATCGATCAACCCGCATATTCATCTACTAGCCTACTGAACTACCTACCAGCTATTGTAGGGAATTCTGTATGCATGTATGTACGTATGAATGTATGTACGTACCATATGGATGGATGGATGGACGGACAGATGTATGTATGTATGGAAGGATGGATGGATGGACGCTGACTACATACCGTATATGTCGAAGTTTCCTCACACAACCTAGCCTACTCACATGATGCAAAACACGGACAATCACATTTTTACAGCGTGTCCATAAGGCTGCACTATCTTTACCCAGCAAACACGGGACCATCAACACTGCAGCTTTAACACACAAGGAAGCACCTCTAACTCCGCCTCAACATACAAACCACATACTTTTTCACAAATTCTAATAAAAAGTTACGTGGTTTTCGGCTTTCATTATGCACTTAACAGATAGAGTAAACTTTAAACTACCTATCTTTCAAGTAGTTTATCTATCTTTCGTTAAGCCCCTTCATCCTGTAAAAAGTCGACATAAATGAATCTACTGCATGTCACCCTGTCCCCCTCAACAGCCTGCCCTATCTCCAACTCAACTCTTCCTCCCCCTTTCACTCTCATATACCTCTCCACCTCATCCCCCCATCTCACCCTTGGTCAGGCTAAAGAAATATATTATGGATGAGGCCAAACTATTCTATTCCGGTGAAGAAATCTTTGCAAGTGAAAGCAGTAAAGTTGCAAGAGTTGTATCCATGCCATAAACATCTTCAGCCACGCCTGCTTCACCACAAACACCACCACTACCACCCTCAACCACCACCCACCCTAAGTACCAGCACAATATTCCACCACCACTACCACACACCCTCACTACCAGCACGACAACCCACAACCACCACCACTACCACGCACCCTCACTACCAGCACAACGTCCCACAACCACCATCATTACCACGCACCCTCACTACCAGCACAACATCCAACCACCACCACCACTACCACCCATCCTCACTACCAGCACAACATCCAACAACCATCTGCAGGTTCTCGCAGGTTCTCGGGCCCCATGAGGGGCCGGGGGAGCTGCGGTGGTTTGGCCCCCATGCTGTCCTCCTCTTCTCTTCGACAAGCTCTGGGGGGTGGACCCACGGCGAAGACGCCACCAGATGTGGGCATCATCCAGCCCTCTTAAGTTATCAGAAAAGGCTGGATGACTCCATCGCTGACGCCTGTCCAGGATGTAACACAGCACCCCATACTATTAAGCACATCATGGAAGACTGCATTGCACACAACATCACCTACGCCAACAACACAACATACACTCCTTGAGAGCTCTGTGGGAAAGCCCGGTCTCGGCCGTGGCCTTCCTTAGGGATTCGGGGCTGTTCGGCCATACTACCTAGGGAACAACAACTACTACTACTACAACCATCTCCAGCACCACAGCCACCACAACACTTCATAACCATCACCAGCACCACAACACCTAATAACCATCACCAGCACCACAAGTCCACCATACTGCCACTTCTAGCACACCCAACAACAACACACCTTAACTCTATTCATTACCAAACCGCCACAACTCCCACCACAACCACACCACAAACATCCTACCATCACTACCACATCATCCCACACCCACAACGTCCTCTTAACACAACAGAGCCCAGACCCACCGAACCAAGCCTCACAACCGGCGTGCACGTGAACAGCTGTGATGTGACAGGATCGCCGGCACACGCGCATACACACATCCACATCCGCTGCCAACAGCTGGTGTGGTGGCGTCTTCCCGTGTTGCCCACACCTGTCCCTCATCTCACCTCACCTGCCGCTGATAATGAGAGCCACACACCTGTCCTCCCACAACTTTCTTAGTCGCGTGTTTGTGTTTACAGATGACACTTCATATTACAATCAGGTCGTGCTGCTCACACCTGCCCCTAACCTCACCTCACCTCACCTAACGCTGATAATCAGACTCCCACACCAGTCCAGCCTCACCTTTCTTTGTAATTCTTCTTCATGGGTTAAAGGGGGTCAGTTAGTAAACCTTGTCAGTCATGTGTTTGTGTTTACTGATAACACTGGTAAACCAAATATACTGGTAGTCGTGTGGTACCGCTGTTAGCATCTGCCCTTCTCACTTCACCTGCCGATGATAATGAGATCCGCACACCTGTCCTGCCTCACCTTTTTTGTTTGTGTTTACTGATTAGTAAAATAAATATACTGGTAGCCGTGTGGTACTGCCGTTAACATCTGCCCTTCCCACCTCAGCTCACCCACCTCACATGCCAATAATAATGAGATCCACACACCTATCCTACCACACATTACAGATATGCGGCTGTGTTTCTTGATAGTGTTTGGCAGTCACATGGTATTCATTCTCACTTACCTTAGCCTCATCTCACCCTATCTCACCTGCAACTGAAAACTGAGTCTTACCCACCGGCATTTGTCCAACTTCAGCTTTCAAGTCAGGTGGCTGTGTTTATTGCTAACGTTAGTAATACTGGACACCATCATATTCACACTGGTGCTCGTCTAACAGTGCTGCTCAAACCCGCTCCCACGTCACCTCACCTGGCCCTGATAACGAGTCATGCACACCTGTACTGCCTTATCTTTCTTAATTACGTGGATTTACTTACTACTTACCCTTAATTGCCATACTAGCTACTATATTCAGACAATTATCGTATAAACAGCCTACTTATATAAGATCAAATATTATCTACGCCCATGTGGATTACTGATAAGGGTAACCAACAAACTTCTCAACTTTTTCTTTTTTTACTCGCAGCCACAGCTGTTTCTCTGTTTATATAGCAGTGCTGTTTTTATTAATACTGTTGTTATACGTACCATATACCAGTAATAAACACTCACACAAATAACTGAATTCGCGAGGTTTTTAATCATAACGCTTCTGCAGTGAGTCTCCGAAGCGTCTCCCTATGATATGAGTGTGTCGGCAAACTTTTAATATTACTTATCCTAAAACTTACGACCGCCACTATTACCATTACGAGCAGCAACCTCAGCACCACCACCAGAGCAGAGAGCATCTAAACCATCACCGTTACCACCAAACTTATCCTTTTACCACCACTTTTAACAGCCACAACAACCACTACCACTTTCATCAACAGCCATGACAAAATAAATATATAAATCCACCACCATCACAACCACTACTACCACACTAATTTCTGCTACTACATCTACTACCACAACCACAATGCCACAGCCCATACCAGACCTACTTACCACCACCACAACAACCACCACCACCACTCCAGCCACCCATTATCATAAACTCAGTCCAAACCCACTTCATTAACTTCCTCCGTCAATAAACAGGTTATCTCTCTCTCTCACACACACGTTCTTTCACATTCTTTCTCACAGCCTGACTCACTTTAGCCACGCACTTCTCGCTATCGTACTCTCTCTCTCTCTCTCTCTCTCTCGCCCTTTGTTTATTTACGACGTTAAGCGTTTTAATAATGGAATTGCTTTGTTTATATGCACGGCTATGGTCTCTCTCTCTCTCTCTCTCTCTCTCTCTCTCTCTCTCATCTTTTGTTTATTTACTAGGTTATGCGTTTTAATAATGGAGCTGCTTTGTTTACAGACTCGTACACGTCCACGGTCTCTCTCTCTCTCTCTCTCATTACCCAAGTGCCACATCATAAGGCTTCACGAGCATCCCAAGAGCGACATAAAAACATAACATCCACTACAGTCAATAACAATGGTACTTTCAGACAGAAGAAAAGATGTGCGAAGGGGCCATTCCGGAGTTTTGGAAATGTGTGAATGAGGTGAGGTGAGGCTGATTCGCTCTCTCTCTCTCTCTCATAGTAAACCAATACACTACTTCTATCCTCCTCCTTTGCAGCCTCCTTCACCCTCTCTTCACTCTCCTAAGCATCTTTCATCACTCCCTCATCTCACCTTATCTTCAACTCCTTAACTCCTCTTCATCTCTCCTCTTATCTCCTTCCCTTCTATCCCTTATACAGGCCTCCACCTATCCATATTACCCTTCCATTTACGTCTCTCCTCCTCTAAGGCCATCCCTATCCCTCCCACCCCTCTTCATTTATTTGTTTATTGTTCCACCCCTTTTCAAAATCTTGTTCACACTCTCCCTCCTATCCTATCTTCTGTTCCAGTCTCTCTCTCCTTCCTCCTCTTCACTTATCTACTCCTCCCCATTCCATCCCCTTCTTATCTTTACCTCCTTCGCTCCCTCAAGCCCTATTATTCTCTCCAGCCTCCACCTATCCATCCCATCCCTTCTCATCTTTTTCCCCTCCTACCAGTACCCTCTAACCAATTCCTCTCGCCCCATCCTCAACCCATCCTTGGCTATCCTCTTCCATGTACATCTCTCTCTCTCTCTCTCTTTCTCTCTCCACTAATATCCTTCCTATCCTTTACAACGCCACCTACCTATCCCTATTATTCCGTATCCGCTGTTTCCCTCCCTCCCTCGGTCCTTCTCCCCATGTGCTAATACCCTTCCTATCCTTCTCCCCATCCCACCCACCTATCCCTCCCCATCCCGTATGCGGTGGGGCGTCAGTGCTGAGCCGCCTCCACCTGCAAACAACGTCAGTATTGAGAGGCAGCAACAGCCAGGCGTCGAAGGTACGGCAACAGACTCAGCCATCGGTGCGGTGCGGCAGGAAAAGGGTTCGGAGGGGGAGGGGGGGACAGGAATAGGTGGGAGAGGAGGAGATAAGGAATGGAACGATAAGGATGGGGGTGATGGTGAGAGAGAAGCAGGAAGAAGAGGAAATGAAGAAAGAGAAGGATATGAATGATGATGATGATTATGGTGATGATGATAGTGATGACGATGACGATGACAATGTTGATGATGATGATGATGATGATGATGATGGGTGCGAACGAGGGTAGGTGAATCGTTCTCTCTAGGTAAGGTACGGAGGGAGAGGAGGGCAAAAAGCTGGCGTCAAGGGTATGAGCGAACCGTCTCCACCGTAAGTATGGTTGGCGGAGAGGATGGAGGAAGCGGGAAGGAGAGGATGGAGGAAGCGGGAAGGAGAGGAAAGGAAATAAGGGGGGAGAGGAGGAGGAAATGATCAGAGGAATAATCTCAAACCTCTGAACAGTCTGGTCTGCGGGAATGGAAGGGAAAATGAAAAGGGAGAAGAGAGGAGGAGGCCGTGAAGATGTGGTACAGAAGAGGATGTGAAGCAGAAAAGGGAGGGGAAAAAAGGGAAAATACATGCAGAAGAGGAGGAGAATATGTAGAGGAAGAGGAGGGGAAAGAGGATGAATATGCAGTGGACAAGGAGGAGGTGGAAGAAGATGCTGAAGAGGACGATGATGTGAGGAATACTGAGATGGAACAAAAAGGTGGCGTCGAGGGTAAGGGAACCGTCTCAAGTCTCGGTACGGTACGGTTTGGCGGGGGTGGGGTGAGACGAGGATGATGATGAGGTGGGGACAGGAGGAAGCAGGAGGAGGGCGAGGAAGAGGAAGAGGGAGGGAAAGACGAAAATGAGATGGGAGGAGCGGGTAGGAAGGAAGAAGAAAGCAAGTGAAGAGAGGACACGAGGGAGAGAGAAAACGTAGCTGGTGGCAGTGATGAGTTATATTTAGACGACAAAGAAAATACTAATAAGATAACAACATCTGTCTGTTGATTTTCAGTCACACTTCTTAAACTAGAAGTAGGAACAACATTGTTAGTTATACTCGACCTAATGAATTCAACCCTGATCCTAGTAAAATGTAATGTGGCTCGTTATGCAACAGCCAAGCCCTTAAAGAAGAAATTAAGGAGCATTAAAAGATGACTGAGGAGGATGAAAAAGTAAAGACTGATCATTGCACAAAGATCAAATTGCTAAGCACATAATTACAACACAAATATGCTAACTGAATCGACTTGGTTGCACGCCTACTTCCTACGCGGCCTAAAATATAAACACAAAAATTTAAAAAAAAGAAATAGCGAAAAAAATCATAATATCATACAAATGTTGGAAAATACTTACACAGATTCATGTACGCACAGGTCTACAAAGGCACACTGGGCTAAGAACATACCTGGAAAGAGAAAAGAAAAGTAATACTTCATGTTAGTAAACACAATAATTTTTTTTTCCAACTTTAGTGTAGTATATAAATAAAGAATGACAAGATGAGAGAGCCTCGAAAAGAAGACAGCCTGAAAAACGGGAGACGGGAGAAAATGCGAGATGACCAAAGGCAAGAAGACACGGCAGGAAGGAAAGAGTTGAAAGGAGGGATAGCGGAAAGGCAGGACGGAGAAGAGAAGAGAAACAAACTGAGGAGATGAGAAATAGGAGGCAGGAATAATGAGAGGAGGGAAAGAAAAGAGGCAAGGGGGAAGAAATGAAAGTGAGATGGGAAAGAAAACGTAACAAATGAAATGAGGAAGACATTAGGGAGAAGGCCCAAGGAGGATGAAAAATGAAAGATGAAAAAGGAGTGATGTAGAAAAAAGGAGAGGAAAACGAGAGATTAGAACGAGGATGCAAGAAGAGATGAGAGGAAGGAGAAGGGGGGAGAACAAAGAGAAGAGGTTTTAATAACTCCTGCCCCCCTCCCTCTCACCTTGATTAGCACTGAGAGAGAGAGGGGGAGGAGGGTAAGAAGAGAAGGTGGTTACTAAGGAGTGAGAGGGGGTGGTAAGAGTAGAAGAGGGAGAGGGAGGTGAAAGAGGAGGGGGAAGAGGGAAGGGGGGAGGGGGAAAGGGTAGAAGAAAAGGGGGGGAGTGTGTGTGAAACCTAAGTCCCTGGCACTTCAGGTGTTTGTGCTGGCTCTTGTCATTCCTCACCACACACACACACACACACACACACACACACACACACACACACACACACACACACACACAACAACAACAACAACAACAACAACAACAAATATTCATAAGCACCGTATTTAAGCAAGTACACATCCACACAGTAAACCCACATAAACACACACACACACACACACACACACACACACACACAAACCAACACACACACAAACACACCCTCGCCCACACTCTCACCCACCCTCTCTCTCTCTCTCTCTCTCTCTCTCTGTCTCTCTCCAAACACCCCTCCTCCATCCTTCCCTTTAAACCCAGGCCTCCATTAACCCCCATTAGAGGTGCAGTACGTCTAGGTAATGGTGTTATTAGTGCCTGCTCGCGCCCTTTAAATACGCAGCCCTTTAAACTGCGTCAACAACCTTAATGGCGCCCCGAGCGGTTTTTTAAATTCCCTTGGGGGGTCGGCTTGTCGGGATGAGCTTAAGTGGGTGATTGAAGAGCTGGTTAGTTTTGTTACCAGTTTAAAAAGTACTTGTTATGTTAGGAGTGCAGTATGACTGCGTTTGTTTGTTTACCTTAGTTTTCAGTGCGTTAGCTTTCAAAAGGACTGTTTGCTTGAGATTTTGAGTTCAGAAGTTTACTCTGCTCGCACTGTTTGGTATCAGTTCAGTAACGAATGCCTGAGTTCAAAGGAACTTGTCTGAGCGTACAGGCCCAGGAATAGGTTACTCGTCTAAATGTAAGTCGAGAGTGATTAGTAGCTCTACCCTCCGTGGCATTACATCAGCAATATATCATAATCATCCCTCGGTTTCAGTCCTTAGTATCGCTGGAATGTCTTAACACACTAGACCACCAGGCGTCAATCTGTTGGCTATATGGTCACTGACACCATTTGGCTTGTCACTCAGCGTTATCAAGGTAGTACCACAACGGCACAAGCATCACCAGCACCAGCAATAAGTACGGAAAATTAGCTCACACCTAAGTATCTAATCCGAGCCATTTGTATTTCTCAATGGTATGCAATTAACCTTTCCAGCTCAGACATCCGCCATTACAGCGCTGATTGCTGTTATCCATCACGGAATAATTCCACGTTATTGATTCACCCACACCTGTATCACCCAACATAGTCTTTCACGCTCGTTAATATTCAGTATCAGTATGCACATTGGTTTTACAACAGCTTGTAATGTTGTATAGTGATTAGATACAGTATAAAGCCTTCATAAAGTACGATGCACTTTGTTAATTTCATACAAGGAAAATTCATGCTCAAGTTAATACCGTATTCAACGACACCAAATCGGAATATAGTAATAAAGATGATGCGGTACACAGGCCTACAGGTTCATTTCCAATTCCAAAGTGCAAATATTAAAGCATACACGCAATTCGTCTAAGAATATACCTAAAAGTTAATGTTCTGGATGTCCCATTTTCTGAAGACGTTAATGAAGACCGCTTTATAAGTCTGTGTAGCTATATATTAAACCAACTTCAAGAATATTCTTTTCTCATTATCACCATACCATCTTGTACTTGCAAAAAAAAAAAAAAGACAAAGAAAAGGTAATTGTTTCTGAAGGTGTTTGTTCGACTGTTTATAAAGAAGTCGAAGTGAGTATATATTCAGACATTTTCCATTTATTCCTTAGTGCAAATATTAGGGGGTACTGTTTGGCCATTACCGCCTTCCTGTTTGGTGTGGCTGTCATCCGCCGTCTTTGTCTGTCGCTAATTTCGTAGTCAGGCAAGGTGGCAGGGAGGAAGGGGATGGTGGGATGGAAGGAGGACGAAGAGAGGATGGGGGAGTGAGGAGGAAGTGGAGAGATGCAAGAGGAAGTGGAGAAGGGTAGGGTGGAGGGAGAGGAATCAGAGGTGGGAGGAAAGGAGAAAGGAAGAGGGAGAGAAAAAGATATACAAGGGAATGGGAGAAGAAGAAAAAAATCGGGAGAGAGGAGAATATGAGGACAAACGAAGAGAGGAGGAGGAGGAGGAAGGGAGGAATGAAGAACCAGAGAAGACGGGAGTGCCCAGAAAAGGGGACGAGGGGAAGGAGGGGCAAAGAAGTGAAGAAAAGGTAGAGAAAAAGAGGGGGAGGAGGGAGAGGAGGAGAAAGAGGAACAAAGAGGGGACAAAGGGTAAGGGAACGGGGGAGCGGATTAGGAATTGTGACGGGGAAAGAAGTGGCCAAAATGAGACGAGCTGCAGTAAAGGAAGTGGGGAGAAAAAGTAAAGAAAAAAAGGGGGGAGGGGAGAGGAGGGGGCGTAATGATAGGAGAGATGGAGAGATGCAAGGAGAGGAGAGGGAGAGACGCAAGAATGGGGGAGGGGGAGAGGGAGGGGGTAAGGAGCGGGAGAGAAGCTGGAGGTGGAAAGGCGGACTGGGCACGTGTCATGCTAGGATGGAGGTGACGCAGGAGAGGGTGAAGGGAGGGGAAGGGTGAAAGAAGGAAAGTGGAAAGGAAAGATGAGGGAGAGAGAAGGGGAGAGGCAGGAAGGGAGAATGGGGAGCGACGGAGGGAGGGATACAGTAATGGGGGAAGGAATGATTAAGGAAACAGACTAAAAAGAAGACTAAGAAAGAGGTACAGAGAAGCGGAACGGCAGGGAAGGGTGAAATGAGGAGAGGGAAGCAGAGATGGATGGAAGGTAACAGCATGGAATGAAGGAAGGAAAGATGAGGGAAGGAGAAAGGATGAAAGGGAGAAAGGACAAGAGGTAGGCAAGGAGATAAACCAGAGAGAGAGAAGAGGGGGGGAGAGAGGGCACGTGCCACACTATGGGAAGGAAGGTGACATAAGGAAGGATAAATGGCAGGCAGGAAGGGTGAAGCAGGGACGAAGGGGAGGGGGGACAAGGGCAAAAAGAGGAGGAAAGTGAAGGAAAAGAGGGAGGAAGAAAGGGACATGCGTAGGAAGGAGGAAAGAGCATGGAAGAAAAAAAAATGGACATGGGAAGAATGAGTAAGGGAGAGAGGAAAAGGAATGGCAGGGATGGAGAGAATACGAGAAGAGAGAGAGAGAGAGAGAGAGAGAGAGAGAGAGAGAGAGAGAGAGAGAGAGAGAGAGAGAGAGAGAGAGAGAGAGAGAGAGAGAGAGAGAGAGAGAAATACCGGTAACTATAATAAAGTAAGTGAGAAACAGGAAGAAGAGAGAAATCGAGGTTAAGAAAAGGAATAAAAGAACAGTGTATGACTTAAGCAAAGGATTATGAAAGCTGGAGAGGAGGAGTGAGAAGCGGAAAGGAAGAGGGGGAAAGGGGAGGGAAGGAGGAGGGGAAGAGGGGAGGGGAGGGGAGAAGATGAGGAAAGACTGAGGGATGAAAGAAGAGATTCATGGGGNAAAGAGAGAGAGAGAGAGAGAGAGAGAGAGAGAAATACCGGTAACTATAATAAAGTAAGTGAGAAACAGGAGAGAAATCGACGTTAAGAAAAGGAATAAAAGAACAGTGTATGACTTAAGCAAAGGATTATGAAAGCTGGAGAGGAGGAGTGAGAAGCGGAAAGGAAGAGGGGGAGAGGGGAGGGAAGGAGGAGGAGGGGAAGAGGGGAGGGGGGAGAAGATGAGGAAAGACTGAGGGATGAAAGAAGAGATTCATGGGGGAAGGGGAAGGAATGAGGGTAGTGGGTTGGAGGAGGAGGAGGAGGATGTGACGAAGAATGAAGTATTAAATTCAATGAAAGAAGGCAGACGATGAGAAGAAACGATAGGAGAGAAGAAGGGAGGAAGAGGAGAGAATAAAAAAACGATATTAGGAGAATGCTAGAAGGTGGAAAGTGATGAGAGAAGAAGGAGGGGCGGGGATATGTGCAGACGGAGGGAGGGTGGGATAAAGGGAAAATGATGATGATGATGATGATAATGATGACGATGACGATAAGAAAAAATGGGCTATCTATGAACAAAACATTAACGAACCGAAAATGTAATAACAAAAACAATATAATAATAATGAAAACAACAGCTTAACCTTGCAATACCTGGAGTGTTAATTATGTAGGCTACATTAATAACTGTATTCACTGTACCGTACAAGGTAATCTTACCATAATAAGCAAAAAATGTGCATGGTGTATGATAAGATGCTCGCTCGCTCGCTCTCTCTCTCTCTCTCCACTAGGCCTACACAACTAGGTAACACAATAGCTTTCCTCACACCTCAGCATTGTCCAATCCCCCACACCCACATCTCCTACACACACACACACACACACACACACACACACACACACACACACACACACAGGGAGATAACAAACATGGACATAATCATCCCTACTCAAATTCATTCAGTCAAACACACAACTACAATTTCCTAAACACACACACACACACACACACACACACACACACACAC
>JAGKTI010029551.1:0-12630 GCA_018397915.1 Birgus latro | reverse complement strand
TATATATATATCACTCGCGTAGGTATATGACGGTCAGAGGCACGCACGCTGTCACACAGAGAGAGGGGGAGGGAGACCGATGTATTTCTGCACTCTAGGGAGACTCTCGTAAGTGAACTAGATATACGTAGGTTTATTCAGCGATGTGCCGATACACTGGGGAGGGAAATGTATTGAATGCAAGGGATGGCACTGTTTCTTTATAATCATTCAGTTTCCACTTGAGCACGTTATTCTTTTATGACACTAGGGGAGGGAAAGTTACTTGATATAGGCAAGGGGCCGCGCTGTGCTCTGTACGTCATACACCTTCACCGGGGATCACTAAGGCTCGTCCAGTCTTATACACTGAGGCACTCTGGGAATTTTGACTGAGCCAATACACTGATGAGAGATACGCTGCGCATCACATTTACGTCACTACGCATCACAGTTACGGCCCGGTGATTTACACTGGTCCAGGAGTTGCACACGATTATGGCCCTTTTCACTAGTCTGGGTGGGCCAACTCCTGGTACCTCAGGCTGGAGGAGTGAGGTGAGGCTCGCCCTTTAGGGAGCCCTGCGCAGGGATGCAGGGCTAGGGGCTAGGGCTAAAGAGGGAGAATGGGCGGGCCTGGCACCAGCTCCGGAGGGTGCCGGACTGGACCCCACCGTCAGGCAGGTCACGCCTTGGATTCCTGGGTAGGACCCGGGGAGTCTGGGGGACCTGGATGCTGGAACATGGAGTAGCCGGAGGAGCAGGACTGTGGCAACTGCGGGAGGGGAGCAGCACCGTCAGGGTCACCTCACGGCAACCTTAGGTTGGGGGTGTCACCGGCAGGACTCGACGCAGGTGGCGCTGCTGGCGGGACCTCTGCCTCGGCTGCTGCTGCCCGTGTAGGAGGGGCTGGAGGGAGCCAAGGCCCTGGATAGGGCCTTGCCACAGCTCCGAGAAGGGGTCTCCCTCCCCGAACTCGCCTCCTGGAGGAGAGGAAGTATGTCCCGCCAGGCCACAGGAGACAGGGTGGGCCAGGCAAGGGACTTCCCCACTGGGAGCTGTCCTAGGAGCATGGGTGAGGAGTGGACGATGGTCTGCTCTGCCTCCCCTGTGCGACTGATGGCCTGCACGGCGGTTCCTCTGCCCTGTTGGACCATAGAGAAAACACGAGTCGGGGCTTGCTGTACCCTGTCTCCTCGAGGGGAAAAGAAGTCTCCTGCAGGGGAGGAGCGGACGATGGCCTGCTCTGCCTCTTGCCCGACACGACTAGTGGTCTGTGTCGCGGTCCTACAGGAGACGGCAGCTGAGGGATGGACGATGGCCTGTCCTGCCTCGGACCTGGCACAGCTTGTGGCCTGTGCCGCGGCGCCACTCTTGGGGGGGACTGTAGGAGAGGAGTGGATGATGGTCTGCTCTGCCTCTACCCAACACGGCTTAGGGCCTGTGTCACGGCCCTGCAGCGGGTAAGCAACTAGGGAATGGACGATGGCCTGTTCTGCCCCTTTCCTGGTACGGACTGTGGCCTTTACTGAGGTGTTCCATGGAGCTGTAGAGACAACTCCAACCCTGAGCTGCCGACTGGAATTTTTCCCGGGGACTAGGTGCCTCTCACTGCTACCTTAGCATAGCGTCGGCTGGGAGCAAGAGGGGCGCCAGGAATGACACAGGTGGGCTGTTCCTGCCCGGAGCCGCTCTGTGTAGGCTGCGCACCCCCGGTGGTCCTTTGGGGGTTGGGGGTGTCGGTGTTGTCTGCAGCCTGTTCTCTTGCCTCACGCATTTCAAATTTATTAGTAGTGGATGCCCCCAGTATCAGGAGTACCGGCTCTACTGCCCAGTCTTGGCTTGCGCTTTTTGACATTGCACAAGCAAAAAATTTAGTCAGATGCACACTTGTGCAAATTAAAAATAACAGAAAATAATAATAATAAATATAAGTAAGTAAGTATGCTAATTTATTTAAATATCTCACAAATATATGCAAATGGTTTGCACTTGCACTTTGCAACATTGAGCAAGCTAAATATTAGTCAGATTGTGCACTTGCACTTGCACATGGTAGTGAACTGTGGATTGTGCATTGCACTTGCGCAAGGTCCTTTTTTCTTTGCAATGCCCACCACTGATGAACATAATATTTACACAATACACTATACAGATTACAGTCACTATCAGGACAGGAGGACTCTGGCTGGGGCTACTGAAGTTTTTGGCTGCTTAAAGGTATTGGCCAGGTGTAGGAGTTGGTCTCGTCAAGTGTGCCTTCTCTTAGGAGGCACGGGACCACTGCCAGGGGCTGAGTCACCCAGAGTGGGCTGTTGGGCGGTGTGGAAAGGGGCTCTTCCTTAGGGGGGCCTTCAGTGGGGAGTTCGGCCCTCAGGACTGGGACTGAATAAAGTGAGCAGGTGTGCTTGCTTGTGCCTGTTCCTGGAGCTGGGTCGCTGTCCGATGGGGCTGGGAATGTCACGCCCCAGGATCCTGGGGACGCCCCTGGGAGTCCGAGGGCTGCGGTCTCTCTCGGGCCGGGTCGCCATCAGATGCCTCCTGCGGCGTCTCTTCCTCCAGGAGTCCAACAGCAGGGGGTGTCATCGGGGCGCTGGCTGCAAGGCATGAATCCCCAGACTCATGACGGGGCCTCGCCAGACCTCCTCCAGCTGCAACTCCTCCTGGGAACTGCCTCTGTGGGGAGAGAGAGAGGAGTGTCCAGCTCAGCCTCTGGAGGGGTGAGGCAAGCAAGGGACGTCCTCTGTGGGGGAAGTCACAGGTGTAGGGGACAAGGGATGGACAGTGGCCGTTCCCTCCCTGGCGCAGGTGGTGGCCATCGCCGAGGCTCCTCTAGCCCCTGGGACAGCAGGTGAAGAGAGGGCGGTGGCCATCTTTTTCCTGCTGGTGCAGGTGGTGGCTGTCACTGTGGTCCCAGTGGAGGCTCCTCCTTGGGGGGAGTCACAGGGGATAGGGGACGAGGGATGGGCAGTGGCCATTCACTCCCTGGCTCGGACAGTGGCCGTTGCTGAGGTCCCAAGGACAGCAGGTGATGAGCGGACGGTGGTTGTCTCTTTCCTGACGGTGTGGGCGGTGGCCGTCACCGAGGTCCTGCTCCCAGGAGTGACTGCAGACGAAGAGCAGGCGGTGGTCATCTCTTCCCAGGTGAGGGCAGTGGCCATCACCTGGTCCTGCAGGGGGGGATTGCAGCTGCAGAGCGGTCGGTGGCCATCTCTTTCCTGGTGCGGGCGGTGGCCGTCACCATGGTGCTGTGTGGGGCTGTAGTAGTACAAGCCCCACCCTGGTCCTGGTGAGTGCTGGCCCAGCTGGAGAGTAACCTGCCAGGGCTGGGAGGTTGGAGTTGGTTTGGCTGAGGGTAAGAGGGGCGCAAGGTAGTGGGGGATGTAGGCACGTTTAGCCCTGGTCCTCTATGCGCCTTCCTGTGGTCTCTTTCTTGGGTGTGTGTCGCCTCCCCATTGTCCCTCCGTGGGGTTGGTGTTGTGCCACTCCTCCTATGGTGTCCCATCGGGGTGGGCATTTCACCACTGTTGTGGGGGGTAAGTTATGTCCTCGTGGTTGGAGGTAGTAGGTGTCCATGGTGGTGGTCCAGTGGGTTGGTGTGAGGTGATGGAGGAGGGCAGTCCAGTGATGGGTGGCTATGTTTAGTTCCAGGTAGGGTGCGTGGGTGATGTAGAGGGTGGAGGTCTGCAGTGTCTCCCGAAGGAGGGAGAGGAGGTGAAGCGTCCCACGGATGCGCTGTTTCTTTCTGTGGGCTGGGGCCCAGGTTACACAGTGTATCTTCATCTCTGGTGGTGGTAAGCAGCAGGTGTCTCCTGGTTGAATACTGGCGACAGGTGAGGTGGTGTGGCTTTTATGTGGTCGCTGAGGGCAGGTACAGATCCTCTCCCTGGGGAGTTGGGTTTGTGGAAGTTTCCATTGTGCTTGGTGTATTCGTAGTGTTATGGGGGATGTGTTGGGGGTGTGGGGATGGAGGTGGGTTGTCTTGGTGGTGTTGGTGATGTTGGGGGTGTTGGTGAGGGTGTGGTTGTGTATCTGGCTAGTGGGCGCGAGAGGCGGCTGGATCTGGTTGTAGTGGTGGTGAGGACAGGTGTGGTGGTGAGGAGTGAGTGTGGCCACACCGAGGGGGGAGTGTGGCCACATAGTGTGGTGGCTGTGCTTGTCGGTGGTTTAGGTGGTGGAGTCCGGGTGTTTGGTGGTGGAGTGGTGGTGGTGGTGGAGTCCGGGTGTTTGGTGGTGGAGTGGTGGTGGTGGTGGTCGGGGAGTTGGTGTGTTGTCTGGAGCGGGTCATGGGCATGGAACGAAGGGAGAGAGGGGGGGAGGACTGTGTGGGTGTAGGGGTGGTGGTGGATGGTGTGTGGTGTTGGAGACGTGGCAGGGTGGCCAGGGGTGGGCTGGGGGTCCTCTGCTTGGGTGGCTGGACCTGCGGTGGTGGTGTGGTGGGAGCTGAGGTGTGAGGTGAGGTCGCCAGGGGGGGTTTGGGGGATGGTGAGGAATGGAGGGAGGGTGAGGTGGGGGAGTTGACCGAGGAGGAGTTGACCAAGGAGGAGGAAGTGGGTGAGGATGCTGAGGAAGAGGAGGGTGTGAAATAGCAGGTGTACGAGGCAGATGGGAGTCTGGGGTGGTGAGTGGTGGGGAAGTGAAGCGGCAGGCGGGGGTATGAGTGTGATGTTGTCAGGAGGTGTTGGTTGGGAATGGGCGCATGTGATGGTTACGGTAAGTGCGCTGGGTGTTTTGATATTGGACGGTGAGTTGGTAGGGGTTGGGGATGTGGGTGATGGTGTAGGGTCCCATGAACAGTGGCAAGATCTTGTTTGGAGTTGGTAATTTAGCTACTACTACCAAGTCCCCTGGTTTGTAGGGGTTGGATGGGGTGATGTCTGGTTTCAGATCTTGATGTTTTTGAAAGTGGTGAAGTCGTCTCTTGAGGTGGTGAAGGGGGTCGGATGTAGGGGACGTGGAGGGAGGCTGGAGGTGCTGTCGTAAGGATAGGAGGAGGGGGGTTTCTCCAAATACCAGTTCGTGGGGAGAGATGCCGTCGTCCTGGGGGCAGGAATTCATCCCCCCCTGCACCATCTTGATGTGGGCCAGCCAGTCTTCATTTTTGGTTTCCTCTATTCGAGCCTGCACCCGGTTGAGAAGGGTGCGGTAGCTCCTCTCACATATCCCATTCCCTTGGGGCCAGTAGGGAGAGGAATGAGATATTTGGTAGCCAAAGATGGTGGCAAGTTCTTGCCATATTTTGCTGGTGAATTCTGGGGCATTGTCGGAGTGCAGGGCTTGTGGAATACCAAATACTGGAAGATGTGGCGGACGAGGGCATCGGTCACAGCTATGGTATGATGTTCCTTGGCCGGACAGGCGATGAGGAATTTCGAGCACTTGTCCACGAAGGTGATGATATACTTTTAGCTGGCTTTAGGTGGTAGGGAGCCTATTACATCTATGGACAACAGTTGCCATGGTTTGTGGGCAGTGATGTTTCCCGACAGGCCAGGTGCGAGGGTGATGTCTGCCTAGCGAGCAGGCCCGGCAGGCCTGGGTAACTTGTTTGTCCAGGTTGGAGGGGCCAGGCATCCAATGGGTATCACTGAACACTTGCAAAAGTTTCTTGGTGCCGAGATGAGTGCCGTTATCTTAGTGCAGGTGGGTCATCGTGTCGAGGGCGGTTTCAGGATCGAGCACTATATGTCCCGACTGGGTGAACAGATGATCGTCCTGTTGGTGGAGCTTAGAGAATACCTTTGGTGGTATCCAGTGGGGGTGATCTTTGTTGTGCCACTGATGTAAGAGGGTGGGTTCGGCATGGATGGAGGTTACCGGTAGTTGGGACAGGGCGTTGGTGTGTGGTTTGCCGGGGCGATAGGAGATCTCGTAGTTAAATTCCTCGAGAGTTTTTCTCCACCTGATGAGTTGGGTGTTGTGGGTGCTGGACTGGTGTAACCATTGGAGTGACTGGTGGCCAGTGATAATGGTGACATGTGTGCTTGAGAGGTAGGTTCGGAAGTGTTCCAATGCCCATACAATGCTTAGGCATTCTCGTTTGGTGGTGGCGTAGTTTTTCTCGACTTGGTTGAGGGTGCAGTTGGCACGGGCGATGATGTGCTCCTGCCCTTCTTAAACCTGGGCTAGGACAGCACTAATCGCAACTAGAGACATGTCTGTGTATAGGCGGAAAGGGCAGGGTGTAGTTGGGGAATGCAACGATCGGGGCGGTGGTGAGTTTGGTTTTTAGGGTGTGGAATGCTGCGCCCCGCTCGTCGGTCCAGGTGAAAGGCTCGCCCTTTTAGTCATGTCGTGGAGGGGCTTGGCGATGTCGGCAAACCCTTTTACAAAGCGATGGTAGTAAGAGGTGAGCCCCAGGAAGGCACGGACTTTGTGGACATCTCATGGTAGGGGAAGATCTGCGATGACATGCAGCTTGTCAGGGTCAAGTGCTATTCCTTCCTTCGAGATAATGTGCCCCAGGAAGGAGACAGATCGTGCATCCAGGATGCACTTTGATGGTCTACGTTTGAGCTCAGCCTGGCAGAAGAACAGGAAGACCTTTTTGAGGCACTGGAGGTGGTCTGCCCATGTCTGGCTAAAAATGATTATGTCATCCAGGTATGCCAGGCAGATTTCCCAGGTGAAGCCGCTGAGGACTGACTCCATTAGTCGGGAAAACGTAGTGGAGACTTTTCAAAGTCCGAATGGGAGGACGTTGAATTCATAGTGTTTTCCGTGATTGGGTGAAAAAGCTGTTTTCCCCCTGTCCTCTGGGTGTATGAGGACTTGCCAGTATCCTGACTGGAGGTCCAAGGTGGGGAACCAGGATGCTTCATATAGGGAGTCAAGGAAGTCATCTACCCTGGGTAGGGGGGGGGGGTGGCGTCCTTGATGGTTACGTCATTCAGTAGTCTATAGTCGACACAGAAACGCATGATGCCGTCTTCCTTTTTGACCAGAACGACTAGGGAGGACCACGGGCTGGTGGAGGGTGATATGACACTGGCATCAAGCATTTCCTGGACCTGCCAGTCTTCTACAGCTTGTTGCTTGGAGTTTTTCTGCCGTGATGGCTGGCGAATAGGTGGTCTGTGTTGTGGATTTCATGTGTCAGGTGCATGGTGTGGCAGATGTCTGCTGGTCCTGATGCAAAGAGGTTTTGGAAGTCCAGGAGGAGATGTCGGAGGCTGTCTGTTTGGTGAGGTGAGAGGTGTTCAGGTAGGGGGGGTAGGGTGGCAGGGGGGAAGGGGGGTGCACAAGGCTCGGCCTCTTCCATCTCTCCTACCACTAATCCTTTGGGAAGGGTGAAGGGGGGGGTGGAAATATTGGCGATGCATACTGACCTGTGGTGGTGGGGGGGAAGGTGTGGGACAGTAGGCAGGAGGAGAGGGTTCCAGGTGGTAGGTTGGGGGAGAACAGGACGGAGGTTCTGGGGAGCCTGTTCAGGTGTAGCCAGGCCTCGTACTGAGGGGGAATAGTCAGGGTGGAGGCGATGGCTGCTGGGGTGTGGAGGAGTGGTGGGGTGGTAGGGGGCAGGGTGGAGAACATGATGGGAGGGGGGAAGGGTGAGGGGGGTGAGGGTGTGCACGTGCAGAGTGGGTGGGGGTAGAGGTCTGGAGACATCTGGAAATGATGTCTCTTGTGACAGTCAATGCTGGTGTTTAGTTTCTGCAGGAGGTCCAGCCCCAGATAACCATTATATGCACGGGAGGTCGAGTCAAAGATAATGAATTTATGTTGGGTGGAGACTTGCTGGTGGGTGTCGGCATGCAGGGCCCGAGTTTCCCCACATATTGGCAGGGGACCATTCCTCGCATCTACAAGATGAGCTGAGGTGGGGAAAAGCGGACAGAAAGCCGATTTGTGGCGGGAGTAGAAGTGACTGTAGAGGCAGGATCTGGCCACTCCCATGTCAACCAGAAGCCTCGCCTTTACCCCATTCAGTCTCACCTTGTCGTAGACTGGGGGGTGGTATTTTTGTTAGGTGGCCCCCACCGCCATGGGGAGGTGCAGGGGCAGTCCTAAAAATCCAGCTGCTGTGGGATGTTGTCTTCTTCTGGCTCCATTCCCCCGGGGTCGGCGCAGTTGGTGGATGAGGCGTCGTCCACGGCGCCCTCGTTATCCAAAGAGGAGACTTTTCGGCGCCCCTGGATGGTTGCCTTGCGCAGTGTAGCCTTTAGCTGCTCCCAGATGTCGTGAATAGGACACCTGTGGCTGAAAGCAGAGAACCCCCACGGGTTGATGGAAATAAAGTTTGTATTTTCCTGGGGATGGGGCATCTTTTGGTAGGGTGTGCCCTGGGTGTGGTGGGTGTTGGTGGAGGGCTTGCATGGGCTCGGAGCGTCAGTTGTTTGTGGTTTGGTGTCGTCCTTTGAGTGGGGAATTTACTAACAGCACCGATGTGCTGCAGGGTGGAACGGGCAGCTGGGAAACGTCTCACCAGCTGGATATCTTTATCTAGGTCTCCCGATGGGTCATATATCGAAAGTGTTCTCTGGTGACACTGGGGAGGATACAGTGTGTTGAACGTGTGTTGTTCCCAGGTTGCTGCATCAGTTTCCGGGTGCATGGCAGTGACGAGCCGTCTGGCCTGGATGAGTCCAGGTTGCCGTCGTAAGTGAGGGTGTTGAGCTGTGATAGAGCCACGACTTTCCCTAGGGATGGCGTGACTGCCTGGGTCCCGATATGGGTTAAATTCGCCCATGTTAGCTCCAGGACGATCTTGGGCGCGATGCTTGCCACTGCTTTGCCCATGTGAGGCAGGGTAACTGCTATCTTCTGCCTGTCATCTTCGAATCCGATGTCTAGGAGTGGCTTAATCATGATCGGTATGTGTTAATATCATATTATTCGGGGTTGAACTTAGGTAACTGCACGTGGGGTTTGGTCGCCATTTTGCTATACTTTCCCTTATGTTCCTCGTTGTTGCTGACCGGATCAAGAACCACCGCTAGCCACCAGTGTTATGCGACGTGTTCAAAGTTCAACTACTTGTCCTCTGATTACGTGTGACGAATGTGGGGTTCTGTTCTAGACTGGGTGTAGTGCTTGCAACAAGAGGAACAGGGCATAAAAACTCTGGTCAACCAACGTTACATGTATATTACCTATTATTCAACACAACACTGAACACAATATGGATATAATATTAACACTATACAGATTACAGTCACTATCAGGACAGGAGTACTCTGGCTGGGGCTAGTGAAGTCTTGGGTGTTGGCCAGGTGTAGGTGGGGTCTTGTCAAGTATGCCTTCTCTTAGGAGTCATGGGACCATTGCCAGGGGCCGAGTCGTCTGGAGTGGGTTGTTGGGCAGCGTGGAGAGGGGCTCTTCCCTAGTGGGGCCTTGGTGGCGAGTTCGGCCCTCAGGACTGGGACCCAATATGGCGAGCAGTCGCGCTTGCTTGCGCCCGCTCCTGGAGACGGGTCGCCGTCTGATGGGGCTGGGGAGGTCACGCCCCGGGGTCCTGGAGATGCCCCTGGGAGTCCGAGGGCTGCGGTCTCTCTCGAGCTGGGTCACTGTCAGGTGCTGCCTGCAGTGTCCCTTCTTACAGGAGTACAACAGCATGGGGTGTTGCTGGGGCACTGGCTGCAAGGCGCGAATCCCCAGACTCACAACGGGGCCTCGCCAGACCTCCTCCAGCTGCAACTCCTCCTGGGAACTGCCTCTGTGGGGAAAGAGAGAGGGTGTCCCGATTGGCCTCTGGAAGGGTGAGGCAAGCAAGGGATATCCTTCGTGGGGGAAGTCACAGGGGTAGGGGACAAGGGATGGACAGTGGCCGTTCCCTCCCTGGCGCAGGCGGTGGCCATCATCGCCGAGGCTCCTCTAGCCCCTGGGACAGCAGGTGAAGAGAGGGCGGTGGCCATCTTTTTCCTGCTGGTGCAGGTGGTGGCCGTCACCGTTGTCCCAATGGAGACTCCTTCTTGGGAGATGTCACAGGGGATATGGGACGAGGGATGGGCAGTGGCCATTCCCTCCCTGGCTCAGATGGTGGCTGTCGCCGAGGTCCCTAGGACAGCAGGTGAAGAGCGGATGGTGGCTGTCTCTTTCCTGCCGGTGTGGGCGGTGGCCATCACTGAGGTCTTGCTCCCCAGAGTGACTGCTTGCGAAAAGCGGGCAGTGGCTGTCTCTTGCCTGCTGGTGTGGACGGTGGTCGTCACCTATGTCCTGCTCCCAGGAGTGACTGGAGACGAAGAGCAGGCGGTGGCCGTCTCTTTCCTGATGCGGGCAGTGGCCGTCACCATGGTGCTGTGTGGGGCTGTAGTAGTACAAGCCCCACCCCGATCCTGGCAAATGCTGGCCTGGCTGGAGAGTAACCTGCTGGGGCTGCGAAGTTGGAGTTGGTTTGGCTGAAGGTAAGAGGGGCACAAGGTAGTGGGGGACATAGGCCCATCTAGCCCTGGTCCTCTATACGCCTTCCTGTGGTCTCCTTCCGGGGTGGGCATCACCTCCCCATAGTCCCTCCATGGGGTGCGTGTTGCACCACCCCTCCCGTGGTGTCCCGTGGGAGTGGGCATTTCAATTTGATTTGAACCAGAGCTGGTGGAAGGGTTAAGGGTTAGGCAAGAATAAAGTACTGAAATTTCTTCAGAGTAATCCAGCAAAGGTCAAGGTCACAGGGCAAAGTCAAATACTCTTCCCTTAAACCAGGTGGTGGACTTGGATGCTGCACTCTGAGTCCTTGCTTGAATTTTACTAAAGTAGACTTCATTGATTTTCCACAAGATCAACCAACATACAGTATCTTAAAAACACCATCGATAAGACCATCAAATCTTTTCTGCATGAGACAGCCCTAACATGGTGACAGTAGGTACGAGTGCTGAAATGGTGACATGTGAAGATTTGTGGCAAAGAGGACTGCTGGGCCTCAGGAAACGGTCTGTCAAGTTTATGCCCATAATAATGCTTAAAAAATTATCCAGCACGCCCCCCAAATGCCCCATGTTCCGTAAATGCCTCAATACGCTCTAGAAATGCCCTATCACGCTTCGCACTGCTCCAGCACGCCCCACACATGCCCCAACACACCACGAATGCACGAATACTCTCTACTCTACAAAAGCTTCATTACGCTTCACAAACGCCCAAATTTGCTCCATGAATGCACCAACACGTTCCATGAATGCACCAACACACTCCATGAATGCGCCAACACACTCCACGAATGCGCCAGCACACTTCATGAATGTGCCAACACACACTCCACGAATGTGCCAGCACGCTCCATGAATGTGCCAACACACTCCACGAATGCGCCAACATGCTCCATGAATGTGCCAGCACACTCCATGAATGTGCGAATACACACTCCATGAACGTGCCAACTCGCTCCATGAGTGTGTCAACACGCTCCATGAATGTGCCAACACGCTCCATGAATGAGCCAACTTGCTCCATGAATGAGATAATTCGCTCCATGAATGTGCCAGCATGCTCCATGAATGTGCCAACACGCTCCATGAATGCAACAACACACTCCATGAATGCGCCAACACACTCCACGAATGCGCCAACACGCTCCATAAATGCGCCAGCACACTCCATGAATGTGCCAACACACACTCCATGAATGCACCAACTCGCTCCATGAATGTGCCAACACACACTCCATGAATGTGCCAACACGCTCCATGAATGTGCCAATTCGCTCCACGAATGAACCAACTAGCTCCATGAATGAGTCAAGTCTCTCTATGAATGTGCTAAGGTACCCACCTCATTGACGCCCCTGACGATGGCTTTCATGGTGGCATTGCGTGGGCCGTCGACAGTCTTGCCGTCGTCCGTAGGTCCCCATGAGGCGGAGTAGATGTCGATGAGGTGTGGCTCCAGGCCCATGCTGTTGGCCTCGATCAGATCCGTCATGTATGGCTGGTCCAGCATACGGATACCTGCAACGGGATTAGGCAGGGGACTTAACTCTCCAGTATTCTATCCCACCTGATGCCACATGACTTATTCAGCTGGGAGTGAGACATGAGAGTCCAAGGGTTAGTAATGGTACCAATAGCCCTCTCATGATCAGGGCAGCTCTTACATTCTGTTCTAGATAATGTCACATTTCATTCTTTTGAGAGTGAGCCAAAGGAACCTAAATGTTTTTAGGATGCGGCTACCTGGAATGAGATTAAGCTAATGGTTTGGCAGAGGGTTAAGTAGTGAATGTGAGAGGGTTAGACAGGGGGAGTCGGGAGTCGCGTAAGGCTGATCCAGCATGAGCGAAGGGTTAGCCAAGGAGAGAGGAGGTCAGCAGGGGAGAGGCAAGTGACACGTTGGGGATGTAGTAGGAGTCAGACAGGGACAAATACATGATCAAGCAAAGAGTTAGTAGGTAGATGTGCAGTTCGGCGGGGGGGGGGGGCTACACAAGATAAGGCGGGGACTGACAAGAGTGGCTGAGGGGGGCAGGGAAGCAAGAAAATTAGGTAGGGGGGTTGGTCGAAGAGAAAACGATCAGGAGGAATGTTAGGGAAGGGAGTAGGTACGAGTCACAAGAAATAGTTATCTGAGTACACATCCGCAAAGTTTGACACACAGCGTATGTTTTTAATGTATGCGTGTATTTTCGCATAGTCCCACAGCATATAAAATGAAGTTTGTAGATAGGCCATGGTAGGCTATAGCACACATTTATTAAAGCTGAACTATGCATCCGACATA
>JAGKTI010029550.1:0-12630 GCA_018397915.1 Birgus latro | reverse complement strand
CCGGCATTCCCCCAAGAGAAAAGTAAAGGTAAGGGAAAAATTTAAAATTGTAAAATTTGGTAGGAGAGAGATAGTTGGAGATTATTTATAAGAAAAGCTTAAGATACATACTTTCACTCCACATGGGTCAGTGAACTGAATGACGATAGACTCGCACTCACTATCAGTGTTACCAGGGTCCGACCTTGGCAACTCTGCCCACCTGCTTGCTGCGTGTTAAATGCCTAGTGGATTTACACTAACCATGCAGCATTAATCACTGTGAGATAGTTTCATTCCTGTCGCTATCCATGAATTCGCTACTTAAAAAAATGCTATCTGAGGGGCTCCACTGTACAGTATTACCTTTGTTATGGCAAGAGTATCACTGGAAATTATAAACTAGAGATTAGAGCTGTTATTTTTACTTCTGGCATGTTGAGGGAGATTTATTATGCTCTGGAGTACGGGTACCATTCAGCTTGGTATCTCTGGCCATTAATTTTCCTGTGGTTTACTTCATTACCTTTTCTGCAGTTCCATTTCCAGTGTTTGGACATTTTAACTCCTGAACATCTATTTCTCATCACTGATTGTATCCTATCTATCTGTCTATTGCCAGACGCCTTAATCCCGTAAGGGGTTGCCACTAACAAATCGCCTCCATGTTGCTCTGTCCTCCGCCATTTCACAGCCCTGCTCCCAGCTCACAAACCCCTCTCTCATATACCTCTCCACTCCATCCCTCCATCTCATCCTTGGTCTCCCCCTCCCTCTTCCCCCCTCCACTTTACTCACATACACTCTCCTCGTCAGTCTCCCACTCTCCATCCTCTCCAAACCACCTTAATGTGTTCTTCCTAACGCTTCTTATCACATCCACATCCACACCACAACGCTCCTTCACCTCCATATTTGTCAGTCTCTCTTTCCTCTGTATCCTCTGTCATATTATTTCATTCAGTCAGACAAACTTGGGTAGCACAACAGCAAGAACAATTTTCAAATGTTGATAGTTATGTTTTTTATAGTTTTCATCCATCCATCATCCAGTCTTATGTTGCCCCATGAGGAGTGTAGGAGTCTGGGGCTAAGTAAGTTGGTCCTGAAATTTAAGACGAGAGTGACTAACCTCAACCATCCCTTGGATATAAAGCTGCACAGGCTCAATCTGATTGGAACTCCTTAATTGCCCACTAAACTACCAGGTGTTATAATTTGGTTATTTGGTTACCATCCAACGTAGTAAATGGTTTCCTGATGTACAGGAAACCATTTGGCTTGCCAATTAATGTAGATTCACCCATAGGCAGAAGGAAGAGGAAAGAATGAAGGAAAGAAAGACAGAAAAGGGTATGTAAAGTCACCTGTAGGCAGAAGGAAAAGGAAAGAACGAAAGAAAGAGAAGAGGAAGTTTTTATTTTCTTTATTAATCTGCATGTTTCTGAATTACAGTTTTCTCCATACTTGTGTATGGTTTTAAAAAAAGTATATTCTTTGTAACATTACAAATTGCATGCCTGAGCTACTCTGAACTAGTGCTGTTGTAAAACAAGTTCCTCGTGTTGTCCATCACTTTATTGTCCTCCAAAGAAACCTGTAGAATCACAGCCTTGAAACTGAAAAAGTATTAAATAAAATATAATTGAAGGCAACTAATTGTTAGATTGTCATGAAGGATTTTAAAAAGTCATGGGCCTCTAGCTTTTTGTCAGGGACTTGACATTACAATATGATCACAAACATAGCAACTTTAACAGCATCCAGCAGCAGGAACAACAAACATGTTTTTATTCTTCACTTAAACCAAGATTTCTTTACAAGAGCAGCTGTTAATGTTGATAAACCCTTACTATACAATATTGTCTGCTGCTGTCTTAGCTTCATGTTGTTCTATGTTGATTTTTTGCATGACTGAACTTGCTAGTGATAAGTCTGTTTTCTGGATGCACTTGAATTTAGCTATTGTAGTATCCACACTGACCCAGGCTTAGCAGCTTGTGCAATAGCCTTTTTAATATGTAATAGTCATTAAGTTAAGGCTTGTGTACTATTCTTGAGAATAAAGTCCCTTTTATCATAACAGCTTGACTTCAGTGACATAGTCTTTATATTCTTGCTATTTCCAGATAATTTTCAAGGCAGGAAAGACCTCATGTTTTGGAAGGGTTAATGAAGTCCTCCAGTTCAAAAAGTCTTTGCAAAGCTGAAGAAAATCATGTGGTAGTAGCAAGAAAGAGAAGATACACAGTGGCATGAGCATTGGAACATTAGTACTATACACCTAAAAAACAAATGTGATATACAGATGTTGATGATAAATGGGGTATTTTTCTGCTCTATAGCTGTATTTAAATGTAAACACTTTATTATGATCCTCTGTGGTTTGTCCACTTCAGCTTAGCCTAAAATTGCCATCATTCCGTCTTGATATGATTAGCAGTAACACAAGATTAACACTAGAATATAGTCCTAGGTACAAAGGACTGCTATGGAAGAAATGTAGAGCTGGTAATTGGATTCTGCAATTGGGCTTTGTGAAATGATTTGCAAAAGGTTGAACATCTCTGCTAAGTTAGGGTGGACAAACTATAATACTGCATGTTTCATTTATTCCTGCCTTGACACCTTCAAGATACTTCCATTGGTTAGCATGCATAATATGCTTGTAAATTTTGTTATGTAATTCTGTTTAAGTAGGTTAAGAATAATCCATTTCAGAATCATTATTACTGTAGTTAGAAAGGCAGTGTATACATCTTATTTCACCACTCTATCCAGCCTTTTGAGGTCAGAGTTAAGGGAATTAATTGAACTTACAAGTAATTAGGGTATCAGAACCATCTGTGTGAAATTCATATTTTCAATTGGTAATCCCTTCAGTACGGTGACATTTTTCATTTTGTTCATGTTCTCTCCAGACAGTTTTATTCAGCTTTGGAGATACTTTTCAAACTGGATAGATATAGCTTTTAGTTATGCCTTTACTAAAAGAGCCCTACCCTACCCAGTGCTTAATAAGATCACCTGGAGTCAGTAAGAATAAACTAGTACAGTCACCCCAAGAAGTGATGGCAGAGTTTCAGACTGCTTCAGACACTGCACTGCCATGCGTTCCGTGAAAACTTAGTGAATGCGAGTTAAAAAAAATGTGCACTTCATCACATCATATAGAAAAGAAAAGAAAAATACATAATACATAACGCTAAGAATTATGAGAAATGAATAACATGCGGCAGTGATGTATTAGATGCTAATCTGCAACATACATTTTCCCGACTTGAATGTGTAATGTATTACTCCGCATGTGGTGCATGGTATATCCCCTTGCTCATGTTTACGCTCCAGGATTTCAAAAACTGATTGTCTGGTTTCGAAGGCCAACCTAGAAAAATTCTAGTGAATGCAGTACAATACATGCTTTTCAAATGCAATGATGATGATATAGAAACAATAAGGGTGCCGCAAAAATTAAATTGTTCTTAGTAAGGATACCCTACCTGAAGCTGCAGCAAGACCTTTTCTGTCTCTTATTCCATGCCTCCCTCTAGCATAATAACAAATGTAATTATCTGCTTTATCCCTATTGATTAAAAATTTTTAGGTATGACAGATTATACCTTTTACACTAGGTAGTAAAGAGGACTAAAACATGGGCTTTCCTGCAGTGCAAAAGCGCATACTTGTTCGGTCTGTAAATCTGGAATATATTTCTTTTTAATAAACCGCTATGTCCTGTCTAACCGAAAATGCTGATTTGGAAGTGTTGAACTCAGTGATGTGTTTATTGCACTTTATTACTCTTACCAGTCATTCAGGCACCGAGGATACTAGACTATGACACAAGTTTTCATTCTCCGTGGATCTCCGACTCTTGGCAAATTTGCGAGATTCTTTTATGTTTAATTCACTGATAGTTCTCAGGCTTGTACTAAGTCTCCCACAGATTTTTCTTAGTGGAAAGATGGCCAGATGCTGTGTAATAGCTGCATGTCTGTGAGTAAAAGTTATTTTCATCCATGCTTGTTGATCCAGCAATTCAAAATAGCCTAATATCTTACGCTGCATACCCGCATTCTGTCGTCATCCATGAGGACAACAAAAATGGAAATAAATGACTTTTAATTATTCACTAGCATTCTAAAGGTAAATATTTTATAAATAAAAATGACAGGTTTTCATTGTTTACTGAGGGCCTTTTCTTTTCAGTGTTACGCTGCCAAAAATAGTTGCTTACTACCATACTAGAAGTTAACTCCTCAACTTATTCCTGATTGTCCTTGAGCGATAGTTCTGAAATTTCAGTTAGTTCTGTTTAGGATATCTTATTATTGTAACTATCAAACTGTTTCCTACAATTTTGAAATGTATAAGTACTTTGCCATTTACTTAATGTTTTCTATTACAATTTTACACAATAGGTGCCATCTTGCAAAGATATAAGGAGGAGTATTTTGCATTATCACTGACTGAAACCTTCTGGATACTCCGCCGTCACTTCTTAGGCCGACTGTACAACATGTCATTGGATTGACGGGGTTAATATAGTAATAAAAAAACACAGGACAACAATTTAAGGAGATGCAGTCAGGAATAAATGCTTTCCTGCTGTTTCACTGTGACTGTCTTTTGCTTGGCATATTTCTGCCAGTTCAGGCACGTTCATAACTATCCTTGCTGATGCATCATCTGTGGACAGGGAAATATATCACGCATCTCTGAACTTAGAAATATTAACCACCAAACAAAAGTGAAAAGGTGAAAGATTAGGCAAACATTTGTCCCAGACTGAAGTGTACAGTGGTCCCCCCTTATCCGCGGAACTGCTATTCATAGTTTCACTTAACTGCGGTCAACTGTGGACCGAAAATATTAAATGGAAAACTCCAGAAATAAACAATTCATAAGTTTTAAATTGCATGTTGTTCTGAGTAGTGTGATGAAATCTCATGCAGTCCTACATTGCCTCACCCGGTACATGAATCATCCATTTGTCCAGCGTATCCACGCTGTACAGCACTGTTATTTTATCCGTTGCAGAGGGTTAGTGAACTCTTTAGCAGATCTGGCCTACCCAGGGCAAGGTATGAGTGCCGAACTCAGTCATCACACAGTGCACTACCAGTCATCTGTTGCCACAGAGCACAGTTTTGTTTGTAATTTAGCAAAATATTTCATTGCTGATGATTACTGTATTGGCAAATTATGCTTTAACAGATTCTAAAACATGGTAATTTTCAGTACTGACATGAAAATGAAATAGTTCATAACCTACAAAGACATCTGTGAACAACACTGTCTTCGTCTGCTGGGCGAGGCACTTGCATGGTTACCATAGCAACTCCCCCACACCTTGCCATAAGTCATGACGGTGCGGCAGTCCACCACAATAAACTGGATGTCATAATGCATAAGCTTTTCATTGCATTATTAAACACAAAGATGTTTGTTATTCATGACTGCTGCGCAGTACTTTAATGTGAATATGACAAAAAATAAATGAAGGATTGGTACGCTCGTCTTTTTACATGCGTACAAAAATTTATACACTACCCACCCATTAGCCACTTAGTAGCCGTCTTGATTATTAGATCGACTCGTGGTATTGTGTTCAAATAACCCTTACTTTACTTAATAATGACCTCAAAGCACATTTGTAGTGATGCTGCCAATTTAGATGTGCCAAAGAGAAGCCATAAAAGTGCTTCCTTTGAATGAATATATGGGGTACCATCCGTGGGTGTCAGGTATCCACTGGAAGTCTTGGAACATACCCCTTGCAGATAAGGGGGAGACTTGTATGTGGCAGGGATCTTAAGCCAGGTTGCAAGTGATTCACAGCTAATTATTCATAGCTTTTTCAGGATTTAGTAATATATAGATGTAAGAGAGACTGCAAAAATTTTTAGGTACAGATATTGGGCAAGTGAGTGTGAATTATAAAGTCAGATATGTTGTTTATAATCACAATGGTTAGGTGGTGGTGGTGGTGATAGTGATGCTGGTATTTGATACTGATGAATGATGGCAGAGACAGTGGCAGATATTGGTGGTGATACTTGTATGTGATGATGTTTACTATGGTGACTCTGAAGTTAGTGTAGTGCGTTGTAATAGTGTGATTGGGACGATGGTGGAGTTGTGGTGGTAGTGGTGCTAGTGAATCTGACAGTGGTGTGGTAATTATTGTTGTGATAAAGGAATGTGAAAGTGGTGTTTGAAGACATTGCTGCAAGATGATGATAACGCTGTCTGTCGTGTTTTTAGCCCAGTTTCCCAAGCCACGAGTGACGTTTTCGGATGAGAGAGAATGGGGGATTCCCCGCTCTCAATATCCTCCTCCACTGGGTTATATTCCTTCCCAGAAGAGTCATGCAGGTCTTCTTCTTCTAAAGAATCACTAAATGAAGGGACAGAAGGGTTCATGTGAATATTTCAACAGCCTCCTCCAGCCCAATGAGGCGGAAAAATGGCGTGATTTTTGTGACATTCTGACACTATGACAGACAGTGGCACACTGATGTTACCCACCCACACAGAACCAGACTCATTGCTACAAGTGTTTGTGCATGGCGTTGCCAATACGTTAAGCTACTCCTTAGTAAAAAATTAGCTAGATTGAAGCAGTTTGAGACATGCTACAGCGCTTAAATTTAGCTGTCGGCACCATCACATCAGTGGGATTAATAGAGATGTTTTGTACGGTCAGCACCATGCCGACGGTGGGAGTGTACGGGTTATAGGTAGTGTCATGTAATAGAAGTGTTGCTGAGGTGACTGGTAGTGGCAGATGTGAGTGATGAGTGTGGGTAGAGGTAGATATGGGTGGAGGTGTTTATGATAGTAGGGACCAGGGTCATTTGGTAATTTTTTATTGTGGTATTTAGTCCATTCATTGGGTAGTGTCATGGCAGGCTGTGAGTGGTGATAGTGTTGCATGGATTGTGTTGTGGTGTAGTTATGTTGGTGTGGTCTGAGTGATGGTAGTTGCGTGTGATGGAATATTGGTGGTGGTGTGACGGCAGTGGTGTAAGTAGGTAGTGATACTGATGTGACATGCAGGGTCGGCAAGAGAGGACCAGGAAACTGGGCGCAACAGTAGCAGCAGCAACAGCAGCAGTAGTGGAGTCAGTGTCAGCAGCCACATGCTGGATGATGAGACTGAAGAGGAGCAACAGCAGCAACACCTCCTTACATAGACTTCCTTCTTTATCCAGAATTTTCTCATCTGAGTTCCTGTCATTACACAGCTTACTTGGCACTGTCTAATATTATCACATATTGGATGGTGAGGCTGAAGAGGGGCAACAGCAGCATAACCTCTTCACATGAGCTGTCTTCATCATCAGGGATTTCCGTGGCAGTGTCTTGGGGCCATATTTTTTGCACCATTTTCTTAATGACATTTTACATATTACACCTCAGTATTCTTGTTTTAGGTATTCATATATATAGTTGGTAATTATAATGTACTGGCAAATATTAATGTACTCAGTACAGAAATATATGTCTGTTGTAAGAAAATGGTGCAAGGGAGCCTCCTCATCTGACAAGAATATGGGCTATGTATTTATGTCCATGAGTGGCAAGGCATAATGGATAGCACCTAGAAATAGCTCATATGCAGACATCTTGGAGCACACCTCATTGTCAGTGCCCATAATGTCTGTGTCTCCTGCCACTCTATCCGCCCATTCACTAAGATTCTCAGATATTGAGTGAATAGTAAGCTCTCTCATTGTTTTATTGTTCATGCATCACTGTTATGTGTTTTATTTATCTGACCCACACAAGCCTCATTGTGTACACATAACATTTATTTGTTTTATAAATATTATCTTCACAGTCTTCACTGTCTGCATTTCACTCTTATTTGTTGTAGTTCAGTTTACACATCATGAGACATTTCCATCATGTCTGAAATCATTTGTAGAACATTAAAACCTGCCCCTAAGCCTAAGTTTTTCATCATCATCATCATCCCAGTCTCTTTCCCATCACATAGTTTGTCAACAACTCTGAAATTCTGCCATTCTAAAAATAGATCTGAATATCACTCCATCCAGTTCACCTCTGACATCTTGTGGGTAGTTATGTATCTTTTATTTTCTCTAACTTTATGCCTGTAACTCATGCTCTTTTCTTTTGTGTGCTGCCATAAATTGTTATCTCATGAACATCTTTACCAGCCAGTCACCACCTCATAATTTACTGTTCTATAATGCACCATATTGTCATCACTAGCCATCACCCTATCATTTACTATTTCATTACTCACCATTGTATCATCATATTTAACAGCTTGCCAGTCATATACCACCACTGTGCAGTCCTCTCATCATCAGATGTCCTCCAGTTTATGGCATCAACTCCTGCACTGAAGATGCTTAGATTCATTATATCATTGTCACACACCCTGGCATGTTCACATTCAGGAATTCATCAGTGTCAGGCTAACCTGGCCACATGCATTTATGGTTTTAAGAACCTGTGATGCATCATTCCATACCCACAACATTCATCATTATATCTGCCTGCACATCCGGATCATTTTTATCTATGAATCTGACTAATAACCCAACACACCTGAATGTTCACATTGTGTGAGGATCTGTCAGACGACACGTGTAGATGTCATTACGTGAACACTGGCCTTCTCCTATCCAAGTCTCAATCCTTCTGTCAGTATCAAGACTGGACAGTTTTTGTGCAATGAATATTTGGGGATGTGAGCTTGGCCAGTACAGTAGCACTGATAGACTTTTAATCACCCACATTATAGAGCAACCTCATGCACTCATCACACAGCAGCAGTCACTCATATTTCCTTTGCTACAGGTCATTAACTATCTTTTTAATTGAACATAGTAAAGGCTATACTTGTAGATAAATGCTGAAGTATTTTTGTGAGCTGTATGATAAAGAAAATTAGTACTTGTACACATTTTTGCCAACAAGACTGCATATATTGACACCTGAGCTACCTGAGAGTAACCTAATAAGATGGTGGTGCATAAACCTGTAATATATCACACCAAAGAATATGCTAGCAGAACTATTTGACATGATGCAGTGTCCTCCGTCTTGCTGCCTAGAACTTGTTGAAGCAAACAGTGACGTGCAGTGAATTTGCAGTGCTGGATGGGAATTACTAGCTGAAATAACCAAATAGGTTGATCTGTGACAGTTGTTGCGAGAATCTTTGGCCATAGACTTGTATTGATCAGTAGTGCCTCTCTGAAGTGCCACTTAGTAAGGTTAACATCATTCCGATGTATATTGCAGATACAGTATGTTGTTTTGTGATAATAGACACAAGGATGCATTGTTTCCTGTATGTGAGCAAACCCCAGGCTGTGATATTCTTCCTCTTGTCATACACAAGGATCTTTGTACCATCTGGGAGGCTAGTGTCTTTTTCATTATGGAAAACAAGTTTGAGTCTAGCGCAACAAGTCCTCATTATATGTTGTCGTTTCATGTCCTTTAATTCTTATAGACCCCAGTAGTCCAATCGCACCTTCTGTTATTTCTGTCTCCAGACGATTTTATTCATCTGTGGAGAGATTTTTAGGGAATAAGATACTGGTGTAAGAAACTCTTTCAGTGTGAGGTCTTTACGTAAATTGGATAAATTAACTGGTAGCACCAAGGAGATACTAAAAAGGAAGTCACTTTGATTCAGAGGGTTAAGTCATGTTACAGAAAACAGAATTTTAAAGTTTCAGTTCTATCTGGACAGCAGATTTGCCATTTTTCCCTTGTTTTTCCTTTTATTTTAATTTGTATGGAGAAAGTTGATACAAAATTTTAAAGCATATCTCTGACATAATGAGGACTGCCTGTATAGGGCTATGGGAATGAAGATGAGAGTGGAAGGTGAGGAAATCAAAGTAGTGGTCAAAAGAACAAAAAAAGTACTGGTATAAATTAGTGAAATCTGGAGGACTGTTATGAGGAATCATTTGAGGTGTTGCAGTACATTGTTCCATAAGCTACTTGAAGAATTGCGTGACAGATCTTCAGAGATACCATGTGCTATGTGAGGGTTTATTGTGTGTTCCTGTTTGTGAATTCTTGTGCTGTAATGTGCTGTACACTACAGTACTGGGATTACAGATGGTTCTTTCAAAGTGGGATATAAGTGGAGAAACTAGTGGGCATGTTAGTAGTCTATAGTTCCTATAATACACACTTATGAGAAATCAATAACTTAATTGCTCTTCCATTTGTAACTGCCCTCACTTTTTCTTTTTTTTTCCCCATGAATGCAGATTTGCTAAGATACTGTCTTACAGAAGGCTTTTGCTTCCAAAAAATATTTGGAGAAAAATTTTGTTGTAGTGTTATTTGGTAAACAATACAGTAATACAAATTATAAGAAACGTCAGTGTTGAAATTGATGTCATGTGTTGTTAGTCATTAGAAAATTTCTAAATAAAGGTGCACTACCAATTTTCTGGCACTTGATGATCCAGCATCTATTAATCCGGGCAAAATTACAAGAGGGCACTTGAAACTCCAGCGCTGGTTTACTTGGCAGCTACATATGGCATTAAGGGTAATGCTTCTCACTTGGATTGGTTACATTGCATGTCTCAGTGGTGATCTTTATATTATGTCTGATTTTTAGCTTACTTTACTTGCAGTTAACCATAGCTGTGGCATCAGAGAAAGAATTAACAGTGGTCTATTTAAATAGTCAACCCTTTTTTTTTATTTTTTTTTTATGGTGGTTAATTGGTCTGCCAAACTACTGCAGTGATGAAACCCCTCAATAACGAGATAAAGCAATAAATGTTAATTGGTTTAGGACCCATATATTTCCACTTAATTTTTTGCCTATTACCCAAATATTAAACCCCTGAAAAATTTAAGGGACTGGCTCGGCAATTTGTACATTGGTTGTTACTCCTGATCATGAACCTGATGATCTTTTTCTCTCATATTTCTCATAACTAACTAAGTGAACCAACTTAGTTGTTAATGTATTTTGTTTGCATATATGAAATTCAATCACTTAACCATTCCTAACCATCAGTTATAGTTCTTGTGAATATGACACTCCTCATAACATTTGTTCTTTATGTTATTTACTCATTTTTTTTAAATGCAAGGAAGAAGGAACCAAAGGCCAGGAGCCAGCAAATTGTTCCCTCCAAGAAAAAACAAAAACAAGATAACAGAGAACCAGATTCAGGACCCTTATATACTATATCACTACATAAATTTATTGTGAATTACTACCACAATCAAACCAGAAGTTTATTTGCACCACTGGTATCCACTGAGGCACCTTACAAGTGATTATGCAGTGCATAAAGTGTTATTATGTGTGCATGTTGAAGCCAGTCAGAGTGAGGCACTCCATTACCATAGTAACCAGTACAAAGCTACCCAGTGACCTACAGCCCTGGTTGCCTGTATCTTCATGTGTGATTTCAACCACTTGTCTGGTCAGAATGGTGTAGTAATAACTGTTTAGGGGGATTTAATGCAGTAAAACATTTTTATTATGATAAAATTAAAAACAATATGGCAGAATAAGGTAGAACTGTTGACAAACTTGGACAGGGGTGTTCCTGTGCGGAAGTTGTGTGTCACATGGTAATGGTTCATCAACTGTTTATGATATAAGAAGGGAAAAGTTTTGAAATTCTATACAGGCAGTGATTCAAAGAAGCAAATGAGCTTGAGAAAAACTATGAAAGGTAGTGAGAATGCAGAGTGTGATTTGAGTGATACTGGAATGGTTTCGACAGCATTGAAGTAATGGAGTTGACTTAGCGGGTAGCATGATGATGAACCAGGCTCAGTTGCTGTGTAGAGAACTTAAATAAGAACATGAGTGTCACTACACTGAGGATAGGGGGTCAGAAGTGTATTATATGTGAACTATACAGTACAGTATGTGACATATGTGACCATTCGTCAGGCAAAATGTTTATCTGGCAAGGCCCTGGAACCAAAGATGCCAGAAAATTGTTGGTGCACATTTACTTTAATTGTTATTTTCTATTTCCACTTGCAAGTTTAAAAAAATAATAAATAAATAAGGAAGTGCATTTTGAAGTTTCTCTGTGATGTTCCAAAGATGATAAGTCAATGCACTAATTGTTATCCTTATTGTTACTGGATATCTTAAATGTTTTCTGTTAATCTACCATAGAAAAAAAAAAAAAAAAAAAGCATTGTATCCATCACCTGTCATAGCTCTCACACTGTGCCACATCCAGCACTGGTTGTTTATTACATTTTAAATGGTAAAATTAAGCATACATGTATGTATGTATGCTTAATTTTTACCATTTCTTACCGATTGGGATGCAGCCTAGCTGAAGGAATAAGCACTTTGGTTTTTAAGTTAATTATTCAAACATTAACAAGTTGTGGATTGTATGAAAACTTTAACATGATTATTACATTGACTTACAGTGCAGTTCTTGATTTTGTGGCAGTAGTAGTAGAGAATCACAGTGGGTTGAACAACAGAATCCTGCACTGTACATAAGCTGAATTTTATAATACTGCATTGTGAACCTGTTTCAGAAGTGGCCATATTGTACAAATTTAGGTGACTGTTTCACCACATGAAGCAGTGGATTTTTGATTGTCTTTAAATTGGCTCTGTGTGTGTGTGTGTGTGTGTGT
>JAGKTI010029549.1:0-12631 GCA_018397915.1 Birgus latro | reverse complement strand
ACACACACACACACACACACACACACACACACACACACCAGTCTTTATTTCCGTCTCATACTTTCTTCGTTCCTACTTTCCTTAATTTTATTTTTCTACTTTCCTTCTTTTTTCCATGGTTTCTCCGCCTCCTAATAGTTCGTTCTCTCTCTCTCTCTCTCTCTCTCTCTCTCTCTCTCTCTCTCTCTCGCCTAATAATCAGTCTCTCTCACTCTCTCTCCCTCCCCTTCCCTCCTTTTCCTCCACCCTCCATTCTCTCCTTATCGCATTTCCGTGGTATATACTCTGTCCAAAGAGGAAATGAACTTTTCAGACAAAGAAATTATTGTTACGTACAATTTAATCAGACTTCTTTCCTACAAAACACTCTACTCCAGTGTTCATACATCGTTCCCAAAGTTTTTTCCACTACCGGAACGCGTCCTGGAAAGCGTTTTCATCGATTGTCCGCAGTTCCGTAGCGAATATTTTATCTCCTCTTTCGTCTGAAATTGGCGACCTTTCACGGTGGATCTGAACCTTTGGGAAAAAAAGGTCCGCAGGGGCCAAATCCGGAGATCAGCGTGACCGGGGGACGATAGGCGTCTCGTGCTTCGCCAAAAAGTCAAGGATGAGGAGCGACGCGTGAGCAGGTGCATTGTCACTGTGCAGCATCCAGGTTTTGTCTATCCACGCCCCAGGGCTCTTCCTTCCCACTGCCTCCCTCAAAAGCTTCAGGACGTCCAAGTAGAACTGTTTATTGACTGTCTGACCACGTGGAACAAACTCATAATGAACGACGCCCTTCCAATAAACAAAAGAAAGGCGATCAACAACACCTTAACATTTAAGCGACTCTGACGTGCATTTTTTTTTTGGTCGCGGTGACGGTGTTCCAGCCCATTGAGACGATTACTTTTTTGTTTCAACATCGTAGACGTACACCTACTCTTCGCCACCTGTTCTGACATTCTTCAGAAAGTTTTCATCGGCATTCGAATAATCAAACAGCTGCTTACTGTCTGTGGCACGGATCCCTTTTTGTTCATCTGTCAGCAGATGGGACACAAACTTTGCGGCAACGCGATGCATCTTCAGTTTTTCGGTTAATATTGTGTGGCACGAACTTTTTCAGATGTTTTTCTTCGGAGACTTCGCAGACAGTCACCTGACAATTTTCACAGATCACAGCTTTCACTTTCTCAACGTAATCGTTGTCTGTTGACGTGGAAAAACTTCCAGATTTGGGATCGTCTTCGGTGGGTGTTCTTCCGGATTTGAACCACTGTAACCACTTATGACACTGCTTACGGCTCAGTCAATCCTCCCCATAAACCTGTTGCAACATCTGGAAAACCTCTGTAAAAGTTTTCCCAATTTGAAACAGAACAGCACGCAAATATTTTGCTCTTCAAGATCCATTGTTCAACATGCACGAAATCACCAAGTACACTAAATATACGTTTACTCCAGCGCGTATACCTCGATGACTAAGTGACTTGGCGTGATGCGAGTAGTGTCAGACTAGAGCTCAAGTCGCCGCTACACAGTGCTCCCGTCGGAAGCACACTCCGCCCTCTCCTTGGCGCGCTATTAGCCTGTGTGTATAGACAGTATATACGACTGTGTGTGTGTGTTATTTTTCACATTCTCTCTCTCTCTCTCTCTCTCTCTCTCTCTCTCTCTCTCTCTCTCTCTCTCTCCCTCTTTTAGGCGTACATTTCTACATTCCTTTCTTCCATTCCCTTCCTTCATCTCTCTCATTCACTCCCCTCCTTTCCTCTTCTGCTTCCCTCTCCTTCACTGTCACTCTTTCCCTCTGACTCTTTTTCGTCCCTGCCTCCATTCCTCTCCCGTCCATTCTAGTAATCCTTTACGCTTCCATCTTTACATTCCTCCCTCTGTTTCTTTCTCACTCTCTCTCTCTCTCTCTCTCTCTCTCTCTCTCTCTCTCTCTCTCTCTCTCTCTCTCTCTCTCCTACAGCTTCTAGATCCTAAGCTCTCTCATATCCCTACATATTCCTTTGTCTATCCCTAACCTTATTCATCCTTCTTCTATACCTCTTCAATCCTCCCATCCTTCCCCCATCCCTTCCGCCCTCCTATTCATGTTCTCCCTAACAATGTACCTCTCCATCGCTCGGTTTCTCCCTCTCTCCAGCCCTGTATTTCTTCATTCATCTCTCCTCAATTCCTACTCCTCCTCTTTTCTTCTGATCTTCCTTTCTCTACTCTTTCCTTCCCTCCAGCAAAGATTACTATGGCTTTTCTTGACCCAAACCAGGTTGGATTCAGCCCGATCTTTCCTTCCACTGAACCCAAACTCCACCTTAAAGTTTCCACCGTCTTCAGGTTTCTCAGCTTTGTGTTCCCTTCAGTTTTAATTTCCCAAAATTCCCACATTTCGCTGAGTTTCAAGACTTATTCTAATTACCTTAAAGCAATGGGTGTCATTCTTTTTCACAACATTCCCCTTAAAGGACTCTGCAAAATTCTACTGACTGCTTTCAGATTTCTTAAAGATAATAATAGTAATAATAATAATAACGCTGGAAATATGCTTTCAGGAGTGTTCGTCTGCGTATACCAAGCAAGTATTAAAGTATATACATGCAGGAACTTAAGAGCCCTTCGGTTACTGCCCTTGGTATGGCTTGTGAGGGTGGTGTGGCATACTGTGTGGTGTGGTGTGGTGTAAAATAATGTGGAATTAGTAAAGTCGTTGAAGTCTACAGGAGAAAACTACCTCGTGTCTGAAAATTGCTAGTAATAGTAGGACAGGGCCGCTCCTAGAAACGCTCCTGCTCCTACGAAAACTCTAAGGGATAATTTTACTTTCCAACACACATCAACTTCTGCCTGAAGAAGAAATATTGCGTGAACACTGTCAAAATTATTAGTATTTATGGGTGAGGCAACTACTTCGAACTTATTTCTAGAAAATGACCTTGTTTCTCCCTCATTTTCTTGTCTCGCTTGTCTTTTTATGTTGTATGCACTTCTTGTTGAGGTTTTTGTCAATGTTTCTGACCGATGATATCATCTCGAGTCCCATGAAGGAATCACTGGGACAAAACTGTGGTCAAGAGAATAAGTGCTTTCAGTATCTTTACACCAGCATGCAAATTAAAAAAAAAAAAAAAAAAAGGCGGGGTGGAGGGGGGAGGAATTAGAGCTGGATATGAGCAAAAAGAAATTTAAGAAGTTTGCGAAAGATCAAGAATATCGATGACAAGGGAGGACTAAGCTGTTATCAAAATACAGACGATGCTTGAGATAGGTAAAGGGGCCCAGCATCCACTTCGGGTGACTCTAAACTAACTCATTACCAGTTTCCTGTGTCCCAAGGAACCACTTACTATGTTGGGTGGTAGCGAGATTACCAAACGATCGGCTGGTCGTGTGGCGGGTTAAGGAGCTGCCACTAAATGGGGACAGGAAGGGCTTACATACGAGGATTGGCTGGAGTTTATTGCTTATATAGTGCCGGTGAGAAGCACTGTCGGTCATCCTCGACTTATTTATCGGTCTAAGTAGCCTAGTTTAAGCCATACGCTCCTGACGAAAAGAGAGAGCACAAAAAAAAAAAAAAAAAAAAAAAGATACATACGGAGAGAAAAAAAAAAAAAGCAGAAATAGAAAAACAATGGACAGTACGAAAAATCGAGAGGATTTCCAGAACAAACTTAGAACTCTTTGATATTCCCATTGAGATGCAATAACATATGTAAAAGTGTATGTGTACAGAGATTATTTACTCTTGGAAGCCCCGAGACAACCAAGTGGCAAAGACTTCATGAAAAAGACTGAAAACACAGTCACAGAGTGAAAATAAAAGAAAAAAATGATCATACTTATTCCAAGCTTGACTCAGCAAAAGGGAGGTTGTCAAAGGAAACGCGAGATCTACATCCGTTGTACGTTTTTTTTTTTTTTTTGCCCTGTACTTCAGACAAAGAGGCAAAGGACTCTTGAACTGAGGAAGACGACTCACCCTTGGAGGTTATGGGAGTAATTCTAGACAATGGAAGAAACAGATACTGAAGAATATCGTGTCACAGGCTTAAGCGCTGCACTGGACTGATCAAAAGGCCTTGATTCGATAACCGTTTACGTGGAGGATGAAACAACACGACGCTGCAACCTATAAAACCAACCAATCTTCTACCAGGCAGCAAAGAGAGCAATACAGGAACAATTACTTAATAACAGAAATCCATTTATTCATTAGGACGGCAAAGTCCCTCCTGAATTAACAGATTTGAATTCCAAAGAAATAGCAGATTGATTTCTGGTCCCATTTTTTTTTTTTTTTTCCCTGAGAGGTGAATAACAGCTTTTAGGCGTCCCCAAACTCGGAGGAGGAAAAGGACAGGACAAGGTGCATAAGACTTCAAGCTTCTTGGGAAAACAGGGACTTTAAGACAGTGTTACGGAAAAGTCCTTTGCCACCACTAGGCTGCTGCTCTGAGTGTTTGGGTTTTTATTGAACAAAAGCTTACATTTTTTTGGTTTATTATGTCTGACAGCACCACATCATGGACCTGATTATATCCTATGCTTTCAGTGCTTTTTATGGTCTATTATCACGACCTCATATTCAACTATTTAAAAAAATTACAGTGGGCATCCCCTGATAACCCAAAATATACAGTATACCCCCGATGATGATCAGCTGATCCCTTATCTGAGCGACGTCAAACCTCAGCTTCTCTCACTAACACTTCAACTGTTCAAGAATAGTAATATTTGGGATGACTATAAACATTTCATGAACTATTTGTCATTTCTTTTTAGTGGCTTTTTGAAGTAGCCTAATTCTCCTTCAAAACTCCAGGTGCATTTCATAAATCCAGTGTGATGGCCAATGTCATTTATATGATCATATATGTTTTTAGAACAGTTGTCCAATATCATGCCCGCATAATATAGGCTATAGGTTATACCAAATGCCTGAGAAACCTTAGCGTCTTTACTGTGAGAATTTATATTTGAGCCAGAATGACTGCTCAGCGTACAGCTGTGGATCCCAAAAGACCCGAGGCTGTTAGAATAGAAAGTCTTCCATCGTATCATCAAAAGTAAATAACGGACCCTCCTAAGTTTAGGAGGCTTCTTACCACCTAGACTATTCCTTACCAATATATTTCTGCAGTTAGCAGGTAAAATTATCTTTAATAATACTTAAGCAAATTGTCGAGACGAAAAATATATAAATAACATACAAGATGACATTAATGTGAAGCCTAAAATGCAAAAATAAGAGTTACGAAGAGGTGCTTCAGAGCCTCCTAGGCCACAAGAATTCGAGCTTTAGTTATGCTTGCTACTACGAGACCCGCGCCTTTAGCGGCTGATAGCCTATTTATGCAACTCGCTGATACTGATCAGTTGATTCACAGTCATAGCATGAATACTTGCTAGTGTGTTTTGCCATAAGTCACAAAGATCTGGTTACTACACTTATCAATTAATCAATGACCTTCAGAGTACTCGTAAAGTATCTGCTATCCAGATTTTCACCTAGGTGTTTCGTACTCAAGATGATGAGGGAGCACAACATCCAATCACTTGATGTAATATAACATTACAATGAATTTGCATAGCTGAAAATCCAAACAGTTTTTGTGATCCAGGAAACCATTTAGGCGCTTGCTTACGTTGGCTGGTAACCATATAACCAACTGACGCCTGGTAGTCTAATGGGTTAATGGGCTCTAAATTAACTGGGTCAGTGAGGAGGTATGGTTGGGGTTTATTTTTCCAAAAATGCCGTGCAGAGGCAAATGTGACTGGTCAGCCCTGCCTCAAATGTCAGAATCGTGTAGCCTAGCGCCGGACCCCTACACTCCACATGGGGCGAGAGAGGATTGCATTATGGATGCATGAATGGTTCTTTCTCAAGAGGAACATGACGCAAGGTTGGGTACACACAGAAATTGCTAACTTAAATCTCTCTCTCTCTCTCTCTCTCTCTCTCTCTCTCTCTCTCTCTCTCTCTCTCTCTCTCTCTCCACTGAAATCTTCACTACCACTGCCTATCCTCTGCCCATCCTCAACCCTTTCTTCTTCTCTCTCTTCCTCCCTTTCATCTCTTATTTCCATTCACCCTCCTCCTTTTCCTGTCATCCCTCTCTTCTTTCCCTTCCCTCTCCCTTCCGTACCGGTCGAGGTGAGTGGACAGCTAAGTGACAGCTTCCTAAAATTGGCAATATCTGAATATCTGAAATCCATGTTCATATTCACAAAATTTCTTGAGGTAAATTAGGATAGTTATAAGACGGTTTGTTCATACTTCAACACTCTAAGGCTCTTACGACTCTATCACCAGAATGAATTCGTCTCGTGTTAAATGGAACAAAATGGCCGAGTAGTTCCATTAAGGTGTTATGGGTGGAAGCATTGTAACTCCTACCACTCAAGCTCCTATGACTCACTCAGCTGAATGAAATCGTTTAGGGAAGACGGAATGATGTGCTGGTCCTAAAGAAGACGTGACCATGACTTGTTTTCTCGCCAGGTAAGAAAGCTTCCTAACACCTTTTCCTAAGCGATTTAAATTGCTTATTGTGACTTACTGTCCACTTCTGTGTTATATAATTCTTTCTAATAAGTCCATACTCTGCAAGTAGCGTAAAGGATGTTAAGCAGCCACATTCAAAAATAAATCGCTAAGAAAAAGGTGCCAGGAAGCCTCCTAAACCGACGAGCATACGGATCCATGCCTTGGGATCTCGTCAGCTTAGGAGTCTTTCTTGCATTTCTTCCTTTATTTTCTTTACTTTGCACACTATGATTTGTTTTCTATTGCTTGTTGTGTATATTTGTTTTGCACTGACAGCACTGCAAAAAAATGTCCAAGAACATATTAATCCTTCAAACAGAGATAAACTGGTAAGGAATATTTGCTAAGGAGTCTCCTGAACTACCAAGAATATGGGGCCGCGGGAGGGTAGTCGTCACTCATGCAGCCAATAGACCCTTCAAAACCAAGCAGGTGTGAATATTACTTTAAGTCGTGTGATGTTTTACTGTTAATACTTGTTTCTCAGACTATGTTATTCAGCTGAAGAAAAATCCCCAGAAACTACAGAAGGGAATGTGGTTAAACAGAATCTGAATGTAACAATAATTTGTCACAAATAAAAAAGAAAAAAACACTCAGACTGAAAGAATTAAACCTTTAAAACAGGTGGCTTATTCTCGTCGTTCATTCGTGTGGCTCCTTACACATATTAGGCGTGAACTTCTGACCAGAGGAGAGAGTTATCCCCTTTACTTCAAAAATGCGTTCCAAAACTCGGTGAACTCGTCTGGACACAAAAATAAAATCAACCAATACGCCATTAATCTTCACTAATGTAAATACCAAACTCATCACACTGAAGATAGAGTGAATATTTACCTCTCATGCTCGTGACAATTCTTCATTTTTCGCTGCAGCAAACAACAAACGAATTTGCTAAGTGTATGTCCTGGGCGCCAGAAAGTGTTCAAGTCACGGTCGGGATTATTCTTGTACCCTGTTGTATTCCGAGTAACGCTAGAGTATTCAATTTAGTTGAAGGAGAGTAGTAGGAGCTTGGGAGTGTTAATACTGTCACCATTAACCATCCCACCGTAAGGGCAGTCTCAAAAATCTGCTCCAAAACACCAGATGATTTGAGTCAGCTAAGAGTGCGTAATAGGACCCTGAGTGCCATGGTGTCCAGTACGGTATTATAACACTTGATTTGAGTCAGCTAAGGGCCCGGACACACTTGCCCCCGAACATGTGATCGACAGGACGAAACGAAGCACCGGGTTAGAGCTGCTTCAATAGTTGAGTCTGAACGTTGGTCGGACCCCTGAGCCTTGTTTCCTCTTGACGATCACATGTCCGTGGGCAAGTGTGTCCGGGCTCTTATAGTGCGTTATAGGAGCCTGAGTGCTATAGTGTCCAGTATCATAACGGCCGATGATTTGAGTCAATTAAAAATGCTCCATGGATGCCTGATTCTACAGTGCCTAGTAACGTGCTCAAAACTGTTGTTAAATTGAAGATGTGTATAATATTGTCTGCCGATACTTTTCTCTACCTCATACAAACGCCAAGCTAGAGCGAAGGTTTATAGTTTTGTTTAGGGTTTTGTATTGGGTATTTTATTTAGGGTGACACCAGGAAACTGTTTACTGAATAGAGATCCCACCAATTCAGTGCTGAACCAGTTACAGTATCTCGAATATCCTTTTCTCTCCAAGTTAATACCGGACGGGTGATTTGAGAGAAATCCGAGCTTGTGAAAGAGTTACAGGTAAATTAAAAAATTAAGATCTACATCACACACACACACACACACACACACACACACACATACATACACACACACACACACACATTCAGAGGATCCGAATTTACCAATGATCTTATCCAGCTTACAGGCGAAACAAGTCTCCACAGTAATATATTATCAGAAACAGTTCTTCTTTCTTGTATATCTGTACATAAATATTGACTGTAGCTAGGTCTTGAAGTGTACAGCAGGTAGGTTATATGAGTAAAGGCAAGAGTGTAAACAAACATTCATCTGCACAACTGAAACCCCTTACATTTTGTTTTTGTTTTTTTAAATTCCAGCACGTGATATGCCACACAGTTTGCCCGTGAAATGCGTTGTAGTTGTTTAAGAAGAAATTATAAGCAAGTACCGATAATTTCATACACAGCTTAACTCCTTCAGTACAAACATCCAACGGTAATTTCCTCTCACCATTTCCAAGCGGTTTCATTCAGTTTATGGTTGTCATTTGAAACAGCAGTGGTCAGCTACATCCTTCACTGATCCCTTCACTAGTATGGCAGATCGTCGCACAGTCCTATGCAAAACTAAAGCTCCGAAAAGTTTGATGACATGGAATAACTTAATCAGAGTTCGAATTTCGGCCCGGGTAGCATATTTCCGTTCCGTATATATACCATTTTGAAACAAACCTAATCTAATCTAGTTTTTCCTGGACAAGAAAAAGTGGAGAAACAGCACACAGGACGGAAACCAGTGATGGGTCAGATTGTTGGTCCTACTTTGTATTCCGATGTCCCTGATAAATTAGCAGTGTAATTAGGGAACTGGGCAGAACATCGACGGTCGCAGATCGTGTCTTAGAGAAGGAGAGGAACTTGGAAAATTATAACTCTCTGCTTTATTGACCCTTGCTATGACTGTCTTCTTTACTGAGCCTCGTGTGGTCGATAGGCATACAATTTGTGCCTACTTATTTTTAACATGGTGATTTGTTGATCGTAAACCCTCAAGACCTATTCGGCTGAAGAAGACAAAATGCTGAGTCTCGAATTTCGCTAAACGAGTATTTACAAATCTGTCATTGACTATACGTGGTTGCAGATGCACAGTAGGCTACATTAGTCTGCTGAGCGAAGGAAATTAATTCGATACCTGGCTGGCGCAGGGAGCTGGATGATTAGGAGAATTTCGTTAAGAACAAGCGTTACTCCTCTCCAGCAAGACCCGCCAACATGCCATGAAGGTATACTAGAAAATACCATTGCACCAGCCCTGAATGACAGTCCAAACATATATTCGATGTGGAGCATGGGCAGCAGAGTTAAACTGATGCTGGAATATCTGTGGTGCGCAGGAGGACAGTCGGGCCTCAGGTAAATGAATTGTGAAGTTTAATTCCTTGGACCAGATACATTAAAAATAAAAATAATTTCACATCGTTTCTGAAGGAAGCATTACAACCATGTATTCATTACGGATGTTGTGGTATACCGATGTGTCCAAACGGTGATATGCGACGGTGTTTGACGATATCTGCTGCGCGTGGGTAGGACTGAGTCTAGCTATACCCGGAGTCAGATATGAAAATACAAAAATTATTTCCATTTAGAAAGTGATGATAATGATAATAATGATGACACTGCTTATGATGATGATAACTGTGATGGCGATGATGATAATGATGATGTTGGTGACGGTAATGAATGAAGCTTAAATCAACCACTTCACAACGAAAATATTCCAATTTTGTTTTAGGTACCACACGACGGCCTTATTCAGCTTAAGGAGGAGTTAAAATCTCCATTATCAGTTTCTCTACGTTGACGGTCCTACATAAAAATAATCCTTGGTGCCTCCAGACGACCTATATTTACTCTAAACAAGTATCGGGGTAGCTACTAGACGCTGTAGGTGCAAGGTCTAATGGTGGTTGGGACTTGATGGGCAATTGGGATATCGCTAGTGAAGCATGGGGAGCTAAAGCGTAAATAAACGTGGGGCTTGGCTTGTGAAGGACCTTGCATGTGAAAATCCACAGGCCGTGACTAACAGGGCAGCACTGAGATATGCCGTAATTTTGAGAAATTCGGGACACTTCATAGGATACTCTGTTTGGGAAAATCTTGTGTTTACTAGAAGAAAATAATTTATTGCCATGGACTGTAGCTTATGCAACAACCTTAGGTCAGCCAGAGTTTCAGAAGAATGAGATGGTTATTAAGTGTCCTTGTTATTATTATTATTATTATTATTATTATTATTTACAGATGTTTATATATGTCTCAAATTTCCACACACATTAGGGCTACTTCGGACGCTATAAATTACGACTAGAAAACATCATAATTAACTGATTATTTTTTTTTTCAGAAGAACGTGATATTCATTTACTTGAAATTATGGGACTGTGTGTGTGTGTGTGTGTGTGTGTGTGTGTGTGTGTAAATTACTCGTGCATCATGAGTTGAATTATTAAGAAAAAATATCATCAGTTCGTTCATGCGGCCCTTGAATGCAAGAAGGATGTCTAACTCAAAAACGATACCACCAACTCTTCCAAATATATCCTTAACTGTACTTGATGGTCACATATCCTTGAATTGGTCGGTAATTTTGAGCTATTCGGAGGTACTCTACTCTTACATGTTTCTGGGAGTAATCAGCTCCAAGTAGCCTACAGTATTTTTCCAACACAGTAGCGAGCACATTTATCCTTCTCTGGCACTAAAGGAAGCCAGAATAAAGTTGCCTTCTTCAACAGACATCGGATCCTTAAAGTCCTCAGCATCACTAAGACGTAACTGATATTTAGTTTCATGATTGCGCTATTTACTTCGGGAATTTCACTTCGATGTCGACATTTTTTCATGGTAACATAATAAGCGCATGGTCTTAAAATTTTTCTCAGTCTCCATTTTATGTATACCAATAATGTAAAAAAAAAAAATGTCACCACCCAAAGTGCCACATGCCAGTTTAAAAGCCAGCACACTAAATTTCATTCGAGGTAAATACCGGTATATAAAAAAAAAAATAGTAAGCTATCTTATATGATGGTGAATCAGGCCACCAAGTTTCAGGTCTGTACTGCTGAAATATACTGGGTAGATCTGAGGAAGTATTTGCCAGTGTCTCGCAACTCAGATTAATACGACCAACTTTTAACGCCACCTTGGAAGAAAAGCAAATTTTTTGAGTCCAAAATTGCACTTTAGTTATTTAATACACTTTTAGTAAGCAGCCTTAATATCTCAGCAGAAAATAATGAATGCCACAAAATTACCAGGCCAACATCGTTACCCCATATTATGGCGATCCTGCTGCCCTGCATGAACACAAAAAAAAAGGACTTATTTTATGTTGTTAATAAAGCAGTTAAAAATGTCATTAATCCCTTCAATGTATGACAATTTTCACTGCTTTCTCGCTAGCTCACAACACTAGTTCGTAGGTAAGAGCAGAACTCAGTAAACGCAGGGAATAAACAGTGCCGGTGTCTGCCTTCTGTGGGCCCTTTGCGGCGTGAGACCCTTATGCGTTTTACCAAGAGGCAGTTAAATTCATATAATCATTACAACAATATGAAGGGTCTCCCTATCGTACTTGAGAAACGAGAGTCGTGGCCAGGACGTGACAGGATCAAAGGATTCTATGAGTTTGTTTGTACCAGATTGTCGGTGCTGCCAGTGCCTGGAACATTTTGCTCTAGAATATTAAAATCCCATTAGACTAGGCCGAAAAAAATGTCTAGAATCGACCTAATCATTTTGGCGCGCAAGTACATTTCAAACCCTGCCTAAGAGTATAAGGTCCAAACTATCGCTTATTTTATTACGTTTATCGATCAACAGCCCGTACTTGTTTTTCCCAATGGCTCTGGCTTGTGGTTAGGCCTTTATCGGACAAGAACTGTGGTGATAATAATAATAATAATAATAGCAGTAGTAATTAATAATAATAATTGGTAATAATAATTAAGTTTATTATTATTATTATTATTATTATTAATATTTTTATTATTACTGTTCCTATACATTTTGACAGAACAGACATTGTGACGTAGTACCGGTAATACTGAATATACTATTTACACAGTTATATATTTACTGAGGCCTCCTAAAGCCGCAAGGGATCCTACGTGGCGGCTTGTATAGCTTGTACGCAAAACCGTCCCAGGGATTACAACACCACAATGTTCAAAACCTGTAGGTAAAAGTATTTACACACTCTCAGGCTCATACTTCACTACCATGACAGTCCCTGGACTGGAGGATTTTATTCATATTAAAAATCTATTCTGTACTATATTAAATGAAAGTTTTACATACACAGATCTACATACAAAGGCTACACCATTTGGATACACACAC
>JAGKTI010029548.1:0-12631 GCA_018397915.1 Birgus latro | reverse complement strand
GTGGTGAACATTGAAATCTCCTAGAATGGAGATTTCAATGTTCACCACCACCTTTGGCTCTCCTCTCCTTTCACTGATCCACCTGGTGAACAAGCCTACATCTTTTCTATCCTTAATGACCTAGAGCAGCTTGTACAGCACCCTACCCGTGTCCCTGACCGCCTTGGAGAGAGTTCCAACATACTTGACCTTTTCCTAACAAATAATCCTTCTGCTTACACTGTTAATCTTTTCTCTCCATTGGGCTCCTCCGATCATAACCTTATTACCTTAACCTGTCCTATTGCTCCAGTACAGCCGGTGTACCCTCCAAAGAAACGCCGCCTGTGACACTTTGGAGCTGCAGATTGGGAGGCCCTCAGGCAGTACTTCTTTGATTTTCCTTAGAATGATTATTGCTTCCATGGCCGGGAGCCGTCTGAGTGTGCCCTGCGCATTACGGAGGTTATTCTCTCGGGCATGGAAGCATGCATTCCTTTCTCATATCATCTGTCTAATGCAAGAAAGCCTTGGTTTAATCACGCTTGTTCTAATGCTGTCCGCAACAGAGAGAGGGCCTTTAAAGGTACCGGAGCCAACCCACCCCTGAATCATATCTTTTTTATATTTCTGCCCGGAATCGTGTTAAGTCTGTTCTTCGCTCTGCTAAAAATAATTTCATCCGTGCTAAATGTTCCCAACTCACCAACACGAATTCTTCTCGCTCCTTTTGGCACCTTGCCAAAAACCTTTCTAACAACTTTACCTCATCATCCTTCCCTCCTCTTTTCTACTCTGATGGCTCTGTAGCTATTTCTTCTACTGATAAAGCAGATCTCTTCGCTCAGACTTTCTCCTCCAATTCTACCTTAGACGATTCCGGTGCGGTTCCTCCATTATTTCCCCCCTCAGACTTCCTCATGACTGGCATTAAAATTTCTTCAGCTGATGTATTTTCTGCCATCACTGGCCTCAATATTAACAAGGCATATGGGCCTGATGGAGTCCCTCCTGTTGTCCTCAAAAACTGTGGTTCTGTGCTTACACCCTGCCTAGGTAAACTCTTTCGCCTTTGTCTGTCACCTTGTACCTTTCCTTCTTGCTGGAAGTTTGCTCTCATTCAGCCAGTCCCAAAGAAGGGTGACCATTCCCAACCCTCTAACTATCGTCCAATTGCTTTAACATCCTGTGTCTCAAAAGCTTTCGAATCAGTTCTTAACAGAAAAATTTTAAGGCATGTTTCCTGTCACAACCTTCTTTCTGATCGGCAGTAGGGGTTCCGTCAGGGACACTCCAATGGCGATCTTCTCACCTACCTTTCAGACTCCTGGTCATCCTCCTTTCGGGACTTTGGCGAAAGCTTTGCCATTGCACTTGACATCTCAAAGGCTTTCGATCGAGTCTGGCATAAATCTTTGATTTCCAAACTGCCCTCCTACGGTTTCTATCCTTCTATCTGTGCCTTCATCTCTAGCTTCCTTTCTGGTCGTTCTATAGCTGCTGTTGTAGACGGTCATCGTTCTTCTCCTAGACCTATCAACAGTGGTGTTCCTCAGGGCTCTGTCCTATCACCAACTCTCTTTCTTTTATTCATCAATGACCTTCTAAGCTGTACATCTAACCCTATCCACTCATATGCTGATGATTCCACCCTTCACCTTTCCATTTGGTTCCCGCAACGCCCATCTCAGCTGTTACTTCAGCAAACAAGGGATGAGACTTGGCTCATATCTCTGATTGGGGTAAAAATAATCTTGTTATTTTTAATGCATCAAAAACTCAGTTCTTACACTTATCAACCCGACAAAATCTTCCTCAGGATTACCCACTACTGTTTAATAATGTCCAGCTCAGTACTGCATCATCCTTGAACATGCTAGGGGTTTCATTCTCTCGTGATTTATCTTGGAAAGAACATATAACATCTCTTGTGAAATCTGCTTCCAAGAGATTGGGTGTGCTAGGCCGACTCCGAACTTTCTTTACCCATGCACAGATGTTGACCTTGTACACAGGTTTTATTCGCCCGTGTATGGAGTACAACTCTCATGTGTGGGGAGGCTCCCCACATGCAGCCCTTCTCAATAGGGTGGAGTCAAAGGCTTTTCGTCTCATTAACTCTCCTCCTCTTACTGATTCCCTTCAATCTTTGTCTCTTCGCCGCACTGTTGCTTTATCTCTCTTCTATCGCTACTTCGATGGTCACTGTTCCCCTGAACTGTCTGCTTGCATCCCTCGACCTCTACGACGGGCACGTAGTACCCGTCTAGCAACAAACTATCATCCCTTTTCTGTCCAACTCTCTAATGCAAGAGTTAACCGTTACTCACAGTCTTTCATTTATGCAACTGGTCAACTCTGGAACTGTCTCCCTCTGTCTGTATTCCCTACTTCCTATGATCTCCAGTCTTTCAAACGCAGTGTGTCCAGGCATCTCGAAATGAATGGATCTTGAATTTGGCTCTGGTATTGTTTTTACTTTTTCATGGAAGGAACAGTATGCAGGCCCTGGCCTTTGGTTCCTTCTTCCGTGCATTAAAAAAAAAAATATTATGTACTGAAATCATTTAATATCATCATATTTCATATATGCGCAACATTTCATCACCATTTGCATTGTTTTTTTGGGGGGTGAAAACAAACAACACCTACGAAGTTTCACTGCGGGAGCACGTCTGGCCGGCAGGTATCGGTTGTCGATATTTCTGCAACTTTCACGCTCAATTGCAAGCCACAGAATGGGTGTAGGAAGCTGGGATTTGCATTGTTAGGTGCGTCTGAACTTTCCCTTCAATATGGCAAGGAAAAAAAATCAATTTTCGAAACTTCAGAAAATGGCGTCCCAGTCGGCTAGGGGTGCAAGGACAATTCCAGACCCAAGGCCATGGAAGAGTAAACAGGGTTTGGAATGAGGGCTCTCTTCTGAAGAGTTGGAAGTTGGGTATTGTCCTTCCCATTCCCAAGCCTGGTAAGGACCATTCCCATATCTCGAACTATCGCCCTATTAGTTTAACCCGTCATGTCTTGACCGATATCCCCCCTCCGATACCTCCCAGTCCCGAGCCATTTTGGAAAAAATAAATTTTGGCTGAAACATCCACTTTTATTGAGAAACAAAGGAAAATCAACAAGAAAGTGGTTGCCTGGGTCCAGAAATGGTCAGAACAGGTGAGCCCCCCTGGTGCAGGTATCGTATTCTGTCACTGACGTGTCTGGCTCTCACGTTTTCTGTGGTAGGTAATTTTGGGAGAAACAACAAGAACACATCTACATTTATTGATTTGGAACTAGTAAACAGTCACAAGAACAATATAATGGTTTTCAGTTAAATATATAGGAAAAATAAGCATTGTTCCATTGCGCGAGCATAGCAAGTTTGGTCACTTTCGTCACATTGAGTTGCTAAGTTTCTTGTTTCTGGAAACATATCATTTTTTCTACTTGCATAATACTGCTTCAATGACATATTACCATTTTTGACTTTATGTAAATGTTATCAGCTGTTTACATTCATTTCGATGATATTTAGCGTAATGATAGCGTATATTTGCATACTCAGCACACTCGCTATGACTCTTCTTTCAACATACATTATATTTTTTATGGTTTCATATTATTGTTTTTATGACATTATAACATTTTTCACCCAATATAAATGTTTTCACCTATTTACAATCCTTACAATGATAGTTAGCGCACTGCTTGCTCATAATCACGTAGGAAGCACACTCGCTACCACTCGTGTTTTGACTTAGAATATATTTATGCACTTACATAATAATTTTCAACCAACATTACACCCGTTTCCACTTTATACTAATATTTACATATTTACTGGCCTTATAATTACACTGAGCATCACAATATCGCATCTTTATACACTCGCTAAGAATGTCTCAACTTAAAATATATTTATGCAGATCCATAATAATTTTCAACTAACATTACACCTGTTTCCACTTTATACTAATATTTACATATTTACGGGCCTTATAATTACACTGAGCGTCTGTTTGTCGCATATTTTCCCGAGAATGAGCGTCATATCGCAATCACACTATATTAGAAGTGCATCAGCTTGTGATATTCCCGAAAACAAGGGTGAATGCAGAGACCCATGTCACACTCAACGCACTCATAGCGGGTGTCTTTTCTCTGAGTGTTGGGTCTTACTCGGGAATTACCACACACATGACACATGAACTGAGGCTTAGGTCTGTTTGGCTGGGGAGGAATAGGAGTGGCAAAGTGGCGGGCGGAAATTCTCACGGGAGTTTGGGCGGTAGGGGCAGTGCGGGATCGTTGCTGTGTTCTCTCTTCCCCATACTTGGCTATTATCTCGTGGCTAAGCTCCCTCACAAACCCTTCAAAGGCTTCTTGCACACCTGTTTTCATGGCATGCAGGTGGTGGCAATTGAGGGCAGTTATATCGAGCAGATGAAAGAAGAGCTTCTTATACCACTTCATCGTGGTCCTGGCACACTCTACACTCGATATCATGGAGTCTGACAGGTCCACCAGCCACATGTTGATGTTATAATCAATCACACACTCAGGTTTCCAGATGCGTTGCCTGCTCTCGCCTCGGTAATCCATGGACCCTGGCGGTGCATCAAGGGGCGGTGAACTGTGGACAAGAAGCAGACTTCTCTGTTGTGGTTCCACACTGTTGCTAGGATGTTGTTAGCCTTGAAGAAGACCATCTTATTTTTGTCTAGTTTCTGCCCGACCTTGACCATGTGACCCCGGTTCACCTTGACAGTACCACAGAGTCCCGTGTCATTTATGTGTAGACAACGAGCGAGAAGAGGGCTAGTGTACCAGTTATCGAGGTAGGGGACATGACCATGATGAAGGTACTCTTCAATCATTGTCTTCACCACTGCTCCCGAGAGTCCAGTACTCCGATCTTCTATTATGCCTGTCTGTGCACCAGTGTACAAGACTATGTCTTGCACATAACCAGTCCTACAGTCACACATAACAAAGATCTTGAACCCAAAGCGGTGCCTTTTGCTGAGTATATACTGGCAAAAAGAAATAGGGTAATTCCGGGAGAGATGGACCACCGGGAGAGACGGACCAGTTACGTAGTTTAGAAATCGAGCGATAGATGGAGTCATAATTAGCATCATCTGTTAGTCACCCACGCGATTGCTAGCGTGTACAATTTCCGTCGCCTTTGCATGAATATTTCAGTTGATATACGGTAAATATATTATCTTGGTAGTCAAAAATAATTAGATTGGTTGGGTCGAATGCTAGTACTCCCTATGTTTAATGATAATTCTGAGTGAGCATCTCATATCAAGTGATAAGCATGTCAATCAATCATTATAAAGTATTCCAGCTGCGCTGTTACCAATGAAGCAGTGTTGACAGACTGGTCGTTCTCTCCCTGACAATGGGGAGAGATGGACCAGTTTCAATTGGGAGAGATGGACCATATCCGAAATGGAGATTATTGTAGAATTGTTGCTATTATAAATCAGAAATGTGATCGTCGTGTTTATCCCTTCTTCCAGGAAAATGCCAACAAAGTATATAAACAAGCTAGCGGGTTCTAGGGGTGAATGGAGAGAGGAATATCTGGTCAAGGAGGCTGATGCAGTCAACAGGAAACTGATAGGAGTTAATGTGGAAAAAGCAAACATGATGCATTGAAGCGTCAATATCGTGTACTGAATATATGTTTCATCATGCCTCTGCCTCTTTTTGTCTTAGAGTTAAGGAGTCCATCACTCCCATATCACACTGTCCTTCTCACCCGTGGTGGTATGGCATAGATGGACCACTCGTGAAATTTTGTCAAATTGATTTTAAAATTTGAGATTGCTTGTTCGTCACTAAGAATAATATCTATCGATAGCTAATACTGCTAGGATGTTCCATAGATAATAGTTCATATCTCTCGGCGCAAATAACAGAAATAAAGCAATTTGAAAAAAGGTGGTCCATGTCTCCCAGAATTACCCTATTGCCTCTCCACATCACGGGACTCGTCTATGACAAGGTTTCTATAGGGATGAAAAGAGGAACGGAATATTTGCCATTGGTGATAAACAACCAGTCTAGTTCGCCTCATCTTATCAGTCAGCATCGTTAAAGTGGAGGCGGCTGAGATTTTGCTGAAACCGATTACGGCTCCTGATCTTGCCAAAGATAGGTGTCTGCATGAAAGGGTCCATAGTCCAGTATGAAGGAATTCTGTTTTTACGTAAAATACCCATCAAAAGTACCAGGGCAAAAAAAATGAACATCTTTGCCAGGGAGACAGGGTAATTATAAATTATGGAATGCCTGCTCATTTTGCCCAGTCGTTCACTCTCACGGCGCTGGCTGCTTGCAAAACGGTTGGTTTGTTCCACAATCTGCTCCACAAAACCCTCACTGAAGAACAGGTGGAAAAAATCTAGCCTGGTGGAGCCACGGCGAATCCCAGGAGCAGTGCAGCCAGCGCACTCCTGCTCAGCGAAGGGGTGAATGATGGGAGGAAAATCACTGCCATCTTCCCAATTCCAACTCAAATTACCGTCGCCAACATTGTCCCCATCATCGCCTTCGTCGGGATGGGGAGGAGATGGTGGTGGGGGATGTTGGGGAGGAGGAGTGCGGAAGGCTTCTCCACTCGCACTCCTCTTACTCCTCTTCCCTCGGCCTTTACCCTTACCCTTTCCCTTACTCTTACGGCCTTGGGGTACATCAGGGGGCTGTTGGGAGGAAGTTCGGGAATATTGGGGAGCATATTGGGGAGATAAGACGTGCTGGGGAGGGGCTCCTCCTCACCTCCCTGCTCCATCACCACACCACGTGATTCATCCCGCTCCCTCACCGCCCCATACGAGACACTCCGCTGTCTCACACCAGCACGTGAGCGCGAAGACTCACTGCTGATATTCTCGCTTTCAATCCCCGCTGCAGGGGGGTCATCTTGACGTGGTGGCGGGGCTTGAAGCGTGGTTGGCGGTGCCACCTACTTTGGGGGCTTGCCTACCTTTTTTAGAGTCCCGTGTCATTTAGGTGTAGATAACGAGCGAGAAGAGGGCTAGTGTACCAGTTATCGAGGTAGGGGACATGACCATGATGAAGGTACTCTTCAATCATTGTCTTCACCACTACTTCCAAGAGTCCAGTACTCTGATCTTCTATTATGTCTGTCTGTGCACCAGTGTACAAGACTATGTCTTGCACATAACCAGTCCTATAGTCACACATAACAAATATCTTGAACCCAAAGCGGTGCCTTTTGCTGGGTATATACTGGCGAAAAAAATAGGGTAATTCCGGGAGAGATGGACCACCGGGAGAGAAGGACCAGTTACGTAGTTTAGAAATCGAGAGATATATTGAGTCATAATTAGCATCGTCTGTTAGACACCCACGCGATTGCTAGCGTGTACAATTTCCTTCGCCTTTGCATGAGTATTTCAGTTGATATACGGTAAATATATTATCTTGGCAGTCAAAAATAATTAGATTGGTTGGGTCGAATGCTAGTACTCCCTATGTTTAACCCTTTAATGGCTGACCTATGATCCTGTGACCCATTTTTTCTGATTTATGGAATATATATTCATACTGATGGCCAAACAACAATCCATGTATAATTTTTCACAAATAATGTTTTTTCATGTAGATTTTTAATGTTTTCAAATTGGGAACGTTGGCATGTTCATATACCTAAAACTACCTCAAAGTAAAATTGAAACAATTCTTTATCATTTTTCAATTTATTTTCCCTTTACAAGATTGCAGTTGCATTAGGCCAGAAAGAAAAAGAAAAATCACATTTTTATGATCAGAAAATAACCCTTGAATATCACTTAAGTGACAAAATTATATCTGACTATATTCTGTTTGTCATATATTTTACAATAGAGTCTATTTTTTGTTGTACTCCTCACTGCACCGTTTATGCATTCTTTTTTCACATTTTGTGCACTGCAGACGGGTGTTCTTCATGCACAAACAGCATCTGCCTTGAGAGCACGACACAAGAAAGTGATTGATTCCGTCATACCTTACTGCTTTAGCTGGTTGTGCTGAGGGTCCTCCTCGCCTCTTTCTCATCTCATCAGCTTTTATTAGTGCTCGTGCAATTTCTCTCCTGAAGTGAAGATGTGACTTATCTGTTGATGCATTTGTATGTTTGTGAAATCTATAAGCAGCCACTACCGCCATGTTTAGCATATTAGAGAAAATGTTCCACCACCACTTTTTTAACAGACATCAACGCCTCCCATTCCCATGTTGTACATTTTGATTAGATATAGCTGAGAGACTACTTGTTCTCTTTCTTCACACGCCGTTCTACTGTGTGAACTGGATTCACACCATAATAGTTGCTAGCAACAGTCACAATAGAGTTATCATTCCACTTTGCACACAGTACAGTACCATCAGATCTGTAGTCAAAAAATCCTCGCTCTTGCTTTTCAACTTCTTTCTTTGATGGAAGAGGAAACTTCCCTGTTCTGTTTTCTCGAACTGTTCCACAGGCGCGAATACCCTTTTCAGCTAATTCAGTCAGCAAAATATGGCTTGTGAAAAAATTATCAAAGAACACTACATGACGGTCACCACTTTCAACTGGCTGCAACATCTCATTCACAACACGGGATCCCAGAGGGATCTTACTGTCACCCTCTTTGCCACAGTAGATAGAGAAATTGTAAGGATAGCCATCTACTTCACATAACATCCACATTTTGTATCCAAATCTTACTGGCTTGTTTCTTATAAACTGTTTAGCACTATGGTGACCATGATAAGGAATCATTGCTTCGTCGACGCTCAATAGTTCATGAAATACACCAAACTGCTGACAATTCTTTTTGATCATTTCCAGTAAAGGCAAGACTTTGGCCATCTTCGACGCTACTAATCTATTGTTATCAGCAAGGTGCAAATGCCTTTTGATGGTACGGAATCTGTCCCTGCTCATTGTTTTTCCAAACACAGATGCATCCATATCTTCACTTGTGGACCAGTAATCATTTTCAGATGGCAGACTGTGGTATCCACTTATAATCAAGAGTCCCAAGAACTTACGAATTTCTTCCTCAGTAACCTGGAAGTTTGACTGATTTTTGTCTCTCACTGCATACAGATTTGTTTGCTCAATGATGTGGTGAATCTCTCTGGCTAGAGCTGCTGCCTCTCGTCCTTCCTCTCCAAGTTGCCATGTCCCATCCGAGGATTTGTGTGCGTCCACTGTGGGGGCTGTCCGTTCCTGCTGGCAGAGGAGGTGGGATGCAGCAGGGGCGAACAAACTCTGCAGCATTCGTCGGAGCCTGGGTGATCGGGGATATGTGGGACTGTCCCGACAGTGGGAAACAGCTTTGGCTCGTCTTCAGATTGGCCACGCTAGGCTGACTCATGGTTTTTTGATGGAGATGGCGCCCCCTCCCTATTGTGATGACTGTCTGGTTCCTTTGACTGTGTGGCATCTCCTTGTCGAGTGTCCAAGTCTTGGGGACCTTCGTCGGCGGTACCTTTCTAGATGCCGAGCCAACAACGGTTCGTACCTTCTGTCCTCAGTGCTTGGGGAAGAGGCTTGTGTTATGGGGGGAAGTACTTTTTCCTTTGTGTTGTGTTCTGGCCTTCTCCGCAAGCTATAGAGCTTTATCATATTTTAGCTTGTGTTTTAATGATAATGTACTAGTTTTAACCCTTATCTCTCCATTATATTTTTAGTTTTTTTTTAGTTTTGGTCGCTTTTATACTGTTGGTTTGTTTTAAGCATCGTTTTTCTTTGTATGTTATTATGTCTCTTATATATAGCCGGTTTGTTTTAAGCATCGAATTTCTCTTTGCTTTTTATTGTTATTATTATATATATTGATTTTCTTTTATTGTTTGTGTTCGGCGGCATATGACCTCTGCTGTTGCGCCGCCATGTCGCATCTTCATTTATTCATTCATTCATTCATTCTCGCTTTCAGTTACTGCCCCTTCACTTTCTATTTCATTTCTCACTCCCTAAATGCCAATTCCGCCCTCCCCAAACCAAACACTAGGCCCATACCTTAGTGAACGACGTGCTGTCCGCTTGGGGCTCCACATCACTTAAGGGCTGCAGACAGGTGATTGCACGATGTTTTGGTGCAGGCTGGCCCTCTCTAGTGGCACGATAAGTGACGTAGTGCCGCTTCCTCGGGGACGGAACCTTCTCGTTACTGTTGCTACTTTCCTCCTCCTCTGGTTGTACATAATCTTTGTCTGCCACCTCGTCATCGAGGGACGAATAACTGTCGCCTGTGATGGCATCCAGGGCGGCTTCAATCTGTTGTTCTGAGAGACCTCGGTGCACCATGTCTGACCTGGGTCACTGATAACAGGTGAGTGAACGAGGAGCAGCCACGCGCAGGTCATGTGGGGTCGCCGAGTGTCCCCGCCTGGTGGCAGGTAGGGGAAGGTCTCCCGCACCTAAGTACACACAATTAAGTGCAAGATTTGAAAATTATGCAAATTATGAACCTTGCAATTGTACGACATACGATTGGTCTAGCTGTGACAAAACGTCACGACGTACCCATACGTCGACGGGATGCCTCGGGTTAACATCATACATGTGCAAGCTGTTGGAAAAGATGGTCAGTGTTAGGCTTGTGTGGTTTCTGGAGAACGGTTGCTTTCTCTCTCCTTCCCAGAGTGGCTTCCATAAATTACAATGTGCTTTGGACAACCTTATCAAGCCTGAGGTGGGAGGTGGTGGCTCAATTGGTAGACAGGTGGCCTGGAGTCCCGACGGACCCAGGTTCAAATTCCCACTGGGGCAGGGAACAGTTTAAGGATTTGAATTTCATTAAATCAGGCTTTACTGATCTACAAGAAGACCCGCCGACATGTCGTAAAAATACCCCCGCTATTACCAATACACCAGTCCTGTATGAGACAGCCCTAGCATGTATTCAATATGAACGGTGGGTGTTAGCGCCGAAGTGGTGATATGTAGGAGTACTGCTGGGCCTTGATAGCAGGCTGTGAAAGCCTATGCCCAGAGTCGGACACATAAAAAAATAAAATCAGTGAAGCTTTTGCCTCTAAGCAACATCTTGTGGCTGTGTTCTTTGACCTTGAGAAGGCTTATGACACTGTCTGGTGCCATGGTATCCCCCAGCAACTTCATGCCTTTGGTTTTTACGTGGTTGCCTGCCTGTGTTGCTTGGAGACTTCTTGACTGATCATGTGTTTCGGGTTCGTGTGGGTTCTACCCTCTCTATGCCACTGTGCCAGGAGGAACGTGTCCCACAGTGGAGTGTCATAAGTGTTTCCCTGCTTGCGGTGGTCATCAATGGTATCCTTGATACTATGCCTGCTGGGATATCCTCATCTCTTTATGCGGATGACTTTGCTATATGGTTTTCTTGCTCCTACATCTCTGCTATTGACCGGCGTATGCGACTTGCCTTGGACAGGAATTCTGTCTGGGCCACTTCCAAGGTTTTCGTTTTTTCCCTTCTAAGACTGGTTATGCATAGGATGAGAGAGGTACATCCAGACCCTGATCTTCAGCTTTGTGGCAGGAGACTCCACTGTGTGGCAGAGACAAAATTCTTGGGCCTGACGTTTGATTTCCGTTTGACATGGGTAAATTTTAAAGCATCACATATGAAGGCTCTCAATCTGTCCCATACCCCTTGAGGTGCTAATTGGAGGACACTCTTGTAGTTGTTTCAAGTTTTTGTAACCGCCAAGCTGTCATATGGCTGCGAGGTCTACTCCTCTGCCACAGAGTCCAGACTAAAAACTCTAGATGCTGTCTATCATGCTGGTGTTCGCCTGGGGCGCTTTTGGCCCTGGACTCTTTTAACTCTTCCCATCCTATAGTTTTACCTATTTTGGAGTGGCTGTTCCTCATTCGTCATCGGGGGAAGAGAGTGGATTTCTGCTTGGTTCGCACACATGTTGGTGTGGTTGGCAATGAGAGGGCAGATACATTAGCTAAAGCTGCAGCTTCTCAACAGCCCCCAACCGACTAATGCTTCCTGCTTCTGATGTACCACCTTACTTGCGGTACAGTGTTCGTACATGTTGGCAGAGACACTGGGACTGTGTTGCTCATGATAAACTAAAAGAAGTGATGCCCTGCACGCCACAAGGGGCAACGCGCCATACCTGCTGAAACCTGTTTTTTTTTTTTTCCACCAGCCACTCCCTCAAACACTACCCTATGACTGTGGAAAGTCGCTTTGCTCTGTTCCAATTAGTACAGTAGGGGTGAAAGTCTGAAGTGAGAAGTGTGCTCCAAGCAGCCTTGTTGACACTTAGTCTGGAGTATAGATTCTGTTGCACGCCACAAAGGGTAAACTCCATCTGTATGTCAGTCTATCTGTCAACCTATCCATTCTTCAGCTTGTTAATGGTACTGTGCTTTTTAAATAATAAACTAAAAGTGTGTTTTGAATTTACTTTTATTCTACATTGTAAACCCCATGCTTTGTTAGATTAGTATTTGGTGCCCATTGAGCATCGATGCAAGGGTGGCACTTTGCGGTTTACCGTTTTCACCCATATTGTCCCTAAAAAACAACTTACATTTATCATTGTATTGGACGAATATGATGCTGTATTGGTTTGAATAAGAAAAACAAAACAATAATGGCTGCAAAATGCTCACAAAGTCCAGCAAGACACTAGCAAAAATTAA
>JAGKTI010029547.1:0-12632 GCA_018397915.1 Birgus latro | reverse complement strand
CTTAAGATTTAAGATTTAAGACTTAAGGAATAAAGATTTAGAATTAAGGATTAAGACTTAAGACTTAAGACTTATGGATTAAGGATTATGGATTAATACTTAGAGCATAGCACTTAAGACTTAATGATTAAGGATTAAGACTTAACACTTAAGACTTAAGACGTAAGACTTAAGACTTAAGACTTATGACTTATTGCTTAAGGATTAAGACTTAAAACTTATGCATTAAGACTTAAGGACCAATACTTAAGGATTAAGACTTAAGGATTAAGACTTAAGACTTATGCATTAAGACTTAAGGACCAATACTTAAGGATTAAGACTTAAGGATTAAGACTAAACACTTAAGACTTGAGACTTAAAGATTAAGACTTAGTACTTGAGGATTAAGATGTAAGGATTAAGACTTAAGGATCAACAATTAAGACTTAAGACTTAAAGATTAAGGATTAAGACTTAAGACTTAAGGTTTAAGACTAAACACTTAAGACTTGGGAATTAAAGATCAAGACAAGGATTAAGGATTAAGGATTAAGACTTGAAAGTTAAGGGTTAAGACTTAAGACTTAAGACATAAGGATAAAGGATTAAGGATGAAGACTTAAGGATTAAGGCTGAAGATTTGAGGATTAAGACTTAAGAATTGAGGATTAAGACTTAAAACTTAAGGATACTCTTACAACTTATGACCTATTAACACTTTACACTTGAGACTTAAGACTTAAGACTTAAGACTTAATAATTAACACAAAAGTATTAAGATTTAAGACTTAAAAATTATGGATTAAGACTTAATGATTAAGAATTAAGATTCATGGATTAAGACTTAAGGATTAAGGATTAAGACAAGGATTAAGAATTAAAGATTAAGTCTTAAGACTTAAGGTTTAATAATTAAGGATTAAGACTTAACACTCAAGACTTAAGACTTAAGGATAAAGAGTTATGACTTAACACTTAAGGGTTAAGACTTAACACTTAAGACTTAAGGATTAAGACTTAGGACTTAAGACTTTTGATTTAAGACTTAAGGATTACGGATTAGGACTTAAGACTTAAGGATTAAGACTAAAGACTTAATACTTGAGACTTAAAGATTAAGACTTGAGACTTAAGGACTAAGGTTTAAGAATTAAGACTTTAGACTTAAGGATTAAGGATAAAGAATTAAGACTTAGGTATTAAGACTAACAATTTAGAGCTTAAGACTTATGACTAGGATAACTTAAGACTTATGGATTAAGACTTACATCTTATGACCAAAGGATTAAAACTTTAGACTTGAGACTTATGACTTAAGACTTAAGACTTAAGGTATAAGACAACACTTAAGGATGAAGACAAGAGGATTAAGAAAACAACACTGAAGGATTAAGATTTAATGATTTAGGATTAAGACTTAGGGATTAAAACTTAAGGATAAAGACTTAAAGATTAAGACTTAAGGATTAACACTAAAGACTTAAGACTTATGGATTAAGGTTAATCCTTAAACTCAAGGATTAAGACTTAAGACTTAAGGACTAAGGCAAAAGGGTTAAGACTTAAGACTTAAGACTTAAGGATAAAGACTTAAGGATTAAGGATTAAGATTTGTGGATTAAGACTTAAAGATTAAGGATTAAGACTTTAGGGTTAAGAATTAAGGATTAAGTCTTAATCCTTAAGTATTAATACTTAAAGATTAAGACTTAAGACTCAAGACTTAAGACTTAAGGATAAAGAGTTAAGAATTAACACTTAAGGGTTATGACTTAAGTCTTATGACTTAAGACTTAAGACTTAAAACTTAAGTCTTAAGATTTAAGGATTAAGACATAAGACTTAAGACTTAAGGATTAAGAGTTAATGATTAAGATTTATGACTTATGACTTATGGATTGACTCTTAAGGATTAAGACTTTAAGATTAAGACTTAATAATTAAGGATTACATCAGAAAGAATTAAGAGTTAAGACAAGACTTAAGACTTAAGACTTAAGGATTGCAATTTGATGATTAAGGATTGATTTAAGGATTAAGACAAGGATTAAGACTAAAGGATTAAGGATTTAGATTTAAGGATTAAGACTTAAGGATTAAAACTTAAGTATTGAGAGTTAAAGATTAACACTTAAGGATTAAGACTAAAGACTTAAGACTTAAGGTTTAACACTTAAGTATTAACACTTAAGACTTAAGACTCAAGACTCAAGACTTAATATTTAAGGATCAAGGTTAAGACTTAAGATTAAAGGATTAAGACTTAACACTTAAGGATTAAGGCTTGAGACTTAAGACTTAAGGATTATGACTTAAGAGTTAAGGATTAAGACAAAAGGATTAAGACTTAAGACTTATTAAGACTCAATACTTAAAGATTAAGGTTTAAGACTTCAGACTTAAGGATTAAGACAAAAGGATTAAGACAAAAGGATTAAGAGTTAAGACTTAACACTTAAGGATTAAGACTTAATGATTAAGAAATGATTTAAGGATTGAAACAAGGATTAACCCTTAATAAGTATTAAGACTTAAGGATTAACTTAAGTATTAAGACTTAAAGATTAAGACTTATCAATTAACACCAAAGACTTAATACTTAAATATTAAGACTTAAGGATTAAGACAGTGCTTAAGACTTAAGAATTAAAGGATAGGGATAAAACTTAAGACTTAAGGATTAACACTTAAGACTTTAGGATTAACACTTAAGACTTAAGACTTATGGATTAAGATATAAGTCTTAAAGATTAAAGCAAAAGGATTAAGACTTAAGACTTAAGTCTTATGGATTAGGACTTAAAACTTAAGCATTAAGATTTATGGATGAAGACAAGTATTAATACTTAAGGATTAAGAATTAAGGCTTAAGGATTAGGGATTAGGCATTAAGACTTAACACATAAGAATTAAGACTTACGTATTAAGACTTAAGACTTAAGAAAAAGAACTTAAGTCTTAAGGATTAAGACTTAAGACTCATGACTTAAGACTTAAGGATTAAGATTTAACACTTAAGGATTGACTTAAGGATTAAGACTTAAGGATTAAGGATTAAGACTTAAGACTTAAGGATTAAGACTGAAGTCTCTTGACTTAAGAATTTTGAATTTAGGATTAAGACTTAGGCCTTAAGACTTAAAATTTAAGATTTAAGACTTAACACTTAAGGATCAAGACTTGGTGATTAAGACTTAAGACTTATGACTTAAGGATTAACTTGTAAGAATTAAGACTTAAGAATTAATGATTATGACAAAAAGATTAAGACTTAAGACTTAAGACTTAAGACTTAAGGATTGCAATTTAATGATTAAGAATGAAGATTTAAGGATTGACTTAAGGATTAATACTTAGGGATTCAGGATTAAGATTTAGGTATTAAGAATTAACGATTAAGACTTAAGGATTTATTATTAAGGATTAAGACTTAAGACTTAAGTGTTAAAACTTAAGACTTAAAAGTCAAGACTTAGGGATTAAGACAAGTATTAAGACTTAAGACTTAAGGATTAATACCTAGGACTTAAGGATTAAGGATTAAGACTTAAGACTTAAGTCTTAAAGACCTAAGGCTCAAGAATTAAGGATTAACACTTAATATGTAAGGATTAAGACTTAAGGATTAAGACTTATTAAAGGTTAAGGATTTGTGATTATGGATTAAGACTCAACACTTAAGGCTTAAGACTTATGGATTAAGACTTAAGGAATAAGACATAAAAATTAAGACTTAAACCCTAAGGTTTGAGACTTAAGATTCAACCCTTAAGACTTATGACTTAAGAATTAAGACTTAACACTTAAGGATTAAGACTTAAGGATTAAGACTTAGGGTTTTAGGATTAAGACATAACACTTAAGACTTAACTTAAGGATTACGATTTTAGACTTAAGACAAGGATTAAGAATTAAGACTTCAGACTTCAGGCCTTTGACTAAAGACTTAAGATTTCATGCTTTTGGCTTAAGACTTAAGAATTAATGATTAAGACTTAAAGATTAAGACAAGACTTAAGACTTAAGGATTAAGACTTAAGTCGTAAGTCTTAAGGATTAAGACTTAAGACTTGAGACTTGAGACTTATGACAAGAGTTAATTCTTAAGGATTAAGATATAAGGATTAAGACTTAAGAATTAAGACTTAAGGATTAAGGATTAATATTTAAGGATTAACACTGGGATTAACACTTAAGAATTAAGACTTAAGGATTGATACTTAAGGATTAATACTTAAGACTTAAGACTTATGGATTAACTCTTAAGGGTTATGACTAAAGACTTAAGAATTAAGACTTAATATTAAGATAAAGATTTAAGACTTAAGGACTAAGTATTAACACTTAAGACTTAAGCCTCAGGAGTAAAGGAATAAGACCTAAGACTTAAGGATTAAGACTTAAGATTAAGACCTAAGATTTAAAGATTAACACTTAAGGATTGATACTTAAGTATTAAGACTTAAGACTTAAGACCTAAGACTCAAGACTAAGGATTAAGACTTAAGACTTAAGTATTAAGGATTATGCATTAGACTTAAGGATTAAGAACTAAGACTAGACTTACACCTTGACGATTAAGACTTAAGACTTAATACTTAAGTTTTAAAACTTAAAAAATTAAGACTTAAGGATTGAGAATTAGGATTGAGACTTAAGATTAAGACTTTAGACTTAAGACTTTTGACTGAAGACTTAAAAATTAAGGATTAAGGATTAAGACTTAAAACTTAAGACTTAAGGATTAAGGATTAAGGATTAAGACTTAAGACTTAAGACTTAAGGATTAGAATTTAAGAATTAAGAAATAAACCTTAAGACTTAAGAATTAAGACAGACTGACTTAGGTACTAAGATTTAAGGATTAAAACTTACAGCTTGACTCAAGGATTAAGAATTAAGGATTAGGACATAATTATTAAGACTTAAGGATTAAAATTAAGACTTACAGATTAAGACTTGCGGATAAAGGTTTAAGGATTAAGACTTAACAATTAAGCCTTATGGATTAAGCCTTAAGGATTAAGGATTAAGATTTAAGACTTAAGGGGTTAGGACTAATGGTTAAGACTTAAGACTTAATGATTAAGGGTTTAGGATTAAGACTTGAGACTTAAGACCTAAGACTTAACACACAGAAGAATTAAGAATTAAGACTTAATACTTTTGATTTAAGACTTAAGTATAAAGACTTAAGACTTAAGGATTAAGTCTTAAGACTAAGACTTAAGGATTAATTCTTAAGGATTAAGACAAGGATTTGGACTTTAGAATTAAGGAGCAAGACAAAAGGATTAAGACTTAAGGCTTAAGACTTAACCCTTAAGGATTAACACTTAATAATTAAGATTAATATTTAAGGATTAAGACTTAAGGATTAAGACTTAGCATTTAAGGATTAAGACTAAATGATTAAGACTTATGACTTAAGGATTAAGAGTTAAGGATCTTAAGACTTGACTTAAGGATTAAGGAATAAGACTTAAGGATTAAGATTTAAAAATTAAGATTTAAGACTTAAGGATTAAGACTTAAAAACTAAGACCAATGGATTAAGACTTAGCACTTAAGATTTAAGACTTAAGACTTAATGATTATGGCTTAAGGATTAAGTCTGATGACTTAAAACTTAAGGATTAAGGATTAAGACTTAAGACTTGAGGAAAAGAAATTAAGACTTAAGACTTACAGATTAAGGATTAACACTTAAGATATAAGGGATTAAAGATTAAGACTTAAGACTTAAGGATTGAAGATTAAGGATTAATACCAAGAGCTTAAGACTCAAGACTTCAGGATTAAGGATTAAGACTTAAGAATTAAGGATTATGACTTAAGGATTTAGGATTAAGACTCCAGGATTGAGACAAGACTTAAGGATTAAGGATTAAGACTTTAAACATAAGGATTAAGACTTAAGGATTAAGACATAAGGATTAAGACTTAAGACTTAAGACTTAAGGCTTAAAGATATAGACTTAAGACTTAAAGATTAAGACTTGAGAGTAAAGGATTAACACTTAAGACTTAAGGATTAAGACTTAAGACTTAAGACTTAAAGATTAAGGATTAAGCCTTAGACATAAGGACTAAGAATTAAGACTTAAGGCTTAAAACTTAAGGATTTAGATTTAAGACTTAAGACTTAATGTTTAAGACTCAAGAGTTATGGATCAAGACTTAAGGATTAAGACTTAAGAATAAGACCTAAGGATTAAGACTTTACACTTAAGACTTTAGACTTAAGGCTTAAATATTAAAAATTAAGGATTAACACTTAAGACTAGACTTAAACTTAAAAAATAAGGATTAAGACTTAAGACTTAAGAGTAAATGATTAAGTCTTAAACTTAAGACATAAGACTTAAGACTTAAGACCTAAGACTCAAGACTTAAGACTTAAAACTTAAGGACTAAGACTGACGGATTAAGACTTAAGGATTAAGACTTAAGGACTAACACTTAAGGATTAAGACTTAAGGACTAAGACATAAGGATTAAGATTTAAGGGTTAAAGCTTAAGACTTAAGTCTTAAGGATTAATACTTAAGGATTAGGACATAAGGATTAAGACTTAAGGATTAAGGATTAATACTTATGGATTAAGACTTGAGGATTAAGACTTAAGGATTAAGACCTAAGGATTAAGACAAGGATTAAGGATTAAGATTTAAGACTTAAGGATTTAGAACTAAGGTTTAAGAGTTAAGCCTTAAGGATAAAGGACAAGGATTAAGGATTAGGCTTAAGACTTAAGACTTACCATTTAAAGATTAAGACTTAAGAAATATTAATTAAGACTTAAGGATTAAAACCTAAGACTTAAGGCTTAAGACTTTTGACTTAAGACTGAAGGATTAAGGCTCAAGACTTAAGACTTTAGACTTACAATGTAAGAATTAACTCTTAAGGATTAAAACTTAAGTATTAAGACTTAAGAATTAAGGATTAAGACAAAAGGATTAAGACAAGGATTAAGACTTAAGACTTAAGTCTTAATAGTTAAGGATTAACACTTAATGATTAAGGATTAAAATTTAAGGATTAAGACTTAAGACTTAATGATTATGGATTAAGGATTAAGACTTAAGGATTAAGACTTAAAACTTAAGACTTAAGATGTATGACTCAAGGATTAAGGATTAAGACTTAAGGATTAAGTTTTAAAAATTAAGCCTTAAGACTTAAGGATTAAGAGTTAAGGATTAAGACTCAAAGATTAAGACTTAAAGGATTAGCCCTTAAGACTTGAAGCATAAGACTTAAGACTTAAGGATTAAGGTTTAATGATTAAGTCTTAAGACTTAAAACTTAAGTATTAAGGATTAAGACTTAAGACTTTAGCATTAAGAATTAACACTTAAGTCCTAAGAATTAAGGATTAACACTTAAGATATAAGGAGTAATGATTAACACAAGATATAAGGATTAAAGATTAAGAATTAAGACTTAAGGATTAAGGATTAAGGATTAAGACTTAAGGTTTAAAACTGGGATGAAGGATTAAGACTTAAGACCTAAGGATTAAAAATTAAGACTTAATGATTAGGACCTAACACTTAAGGATTAAGATTTAAGACTTAAGAGTTATGGATTAAGACTTAAGACAAAAAACTTAAAACTTACTACTTAAGACTTAAGATTTAAGGATTAAGGCTTAAGGATTAACACTTAAGACTTAAAACTTAGACTAGACTTAAGACTTAAAGATTTAGAATTAATACATAAGGATTTAGAATTGAGAATTAAGACTTAAGGATTAAGACTTAAAAATTAAGACTTAAGGATTAAGACTTAAGACTTAAGACTTAATGATTAAGGCTTATGGATTGAGACTTTAGACTTAAGACTCAAGGCTTAAGACTTAAACCTTAAGATTAAGACTTAATGTTTAAGACTTTAGGATTAAGACTTAAGGATTAAGACTTAATGATTAAGAGTTAGGGATTAAGACTTAAGGAGTTAGGATTAAGACCTAAGACAAATCTTAAAAATTAAGGTTTAATGGTTAAGACTTAAGACTTAATACTTAAGGATTAATGAGTAAGTCTTAAGTCTTAAGTCATACCCTTAAGTCTTAATCCTTACTCATTAATCCTTAAGTATTAAGTCTTAAGTCTTAACCATTAAACCTTAATTTTTAAGATTTGTCTTAGGTCTTAATCCTAACTCCTTAAGTCTTAATCCCTAACTCTTAATCATTAAGTCTTAATCCTTAAGTCTTAATCCTAAAGTCTTAAACATTAAGTCTTAATCTTAAGGTTTAAGTCTTAAGCCTTGAGTCTTAAGTCTAAAGTCTCAATCCATAAGCCTNTAAGACTTAAGACTTAATACCTAAGGATTAATGAGTAAGTATTAAGACTTAAGACTTAAGACTTAAGACTTAAGAATTAAGGATTAAGGATTATTGATTAAGACTTAAAACTTGAAGCTTAAGGCATAAGACTTAAGCATTAAGAGTTAACACTTAAGACTTAAGGATTTAGACTAGACTTAAGGACTAAGACTTAAGAATTAAAACTTCATACTCAAGACTTATGGACAAAGATTTAAGGATTAAGACTTAAGGATTAAGACTTAAGACTTGAGGCTTAAAGGTTAAGACTTAAGAATTAAGGATTGAGATGTAATGATTAAGACTTAAGGATTAAGAATTAAGCCTTAAGACTTAAAGATAAAGGATTAAGTATTAAGACTCAAGACTTAAGGTTTAAGACTTAATGATTAAGGATTAAGATTTAAGGATTAAAACTTAAGGATTAAGATTTAATGATTAAGGATTAAGGCTTATGGATTAAGTCTTAAGGATTAAAACTTAAGACTTACGACTTAAGGATTAATAATTAAGTATCAAAGTTAAGACTTAAGACTTAAGGGTTAAGACTTAAGACTTAAGGATTAGGGCTTAAGACTTGACTTATGGATTACGACCTAAGAGTTAACGATTAAGACAAAATGATTATGACTTAAGACTTGATAAGACTTAAGACTTAAGGATGAAGGATTAAGTCTTAAGACTTAAGACTTAAGGATTTAGAAAAAGGATTAAGTTTTAAGACTTAACACTTAAGGATTAAGACTTAATGATTAAGGATTAAGATTTAAGGATTAAAACTTAAGGATTAACCCTTAATGATTAAGTATTAAGACCTAAGGATTGACTTCAGTAATAAGACTTAAAGATTAAGACTTAATGATTAAGACTAAAGGCTTAATACTTAAGGATTAATACTTAAGGATTAGGACTTAAGACTTAAGACTTAAGACTTAAGGATAAAGGTTAAAACTTAAAACTTAAAGATTAAGACTTAAGACTTAAGGATTAACACTTAAGACTTAAGGATAATGATTTAAGACTTAAGGATTAAGACAAAAGGATTAAGACTTAAGACTTAAGACTTAAAGATTAAGACTTCAGACAAGGATCAAGATTTATGGATTAAGACTTAAGGATTGATTCTTAAGGATTAAGACTTAAGGCATAAGGATTAGGGATTAAGTATTAAAAATTAACACTTAAGACTTAGGATTAAGACTTAAGACTTAAGGAATAGGACTTAAGGATTAAAACTTGAGCCTTAAATATTAAGTCTTAAGACTTATGACTTAAGATTTAAGGATTAAGACTTAACACTTAAGGATTAAGACAAGGATTAAGGATTAAGACTTGAGACTTAAGACTTAAGTCTTTTGACTTAAGGATTAAGACTTAAAACTTAAGACTTAAGGATTAAGATTTAAGACTTAAGACTTAAGGATTAAGATTTATAGGATTAAGACTTGACTTATGACTTAAGGACTAACTCTTAAGGATTAAGACAATAAAAGATTAAGACAAAAAGATTAAGACTGAAGACATAAGACTTAAGACTTAAGGATTACAATTTAATGATTAAGAATTAAGATTTAAGGATTGACATAAGGATTAATGCTTAATGATCAAGGATTAAGATTTAGGTGTTAAGACTTAAGGATTAAGTCTTAAGATTTAAGGATTTATGCTTATGGGTTAGGACTTAAGGCTTAAGTATTAAGACTTAAGACTTAAGACTTAAGAGTCAAGACTTATGGCTTGAGTTAAGTATTAAGACTTAGGACTTAAGAATTAAATATTAAGACTTAAGACTTAAGACCTAAGGCCCAAGACTTAAGGATTAAGACTTATGACTTAAGGGTTAAGGATTAGGAATTAAGGATTAAGACTTAACACTTAAGACTTAAGACTTATGGATTAAGACTTTAGACTTAAGGAATAAGACATAAAGGTTAAGATTTAAGACCTAATAATTAAGACTTAACACTCAACTCTAAAATCTTATGACAAAAGAATTAAGACTTAACACTTAAGAATTAAAACTTAAGGATTATAACTTAGTGTTTAAGGATTAAGATTTAAAACTTGAGACTTAACACTTAAGGATTAAGACTTAAGTCTTAAGAATTAAGGATTAAGACATAAGACTTCAGACCCAAGACTTCAGGTTTTTGACTTAAGAATTAAGACTTAAGGATAAAGACTTAAGTATTAAGACAAGACTTAAGACTTAAGACTTAATGATTAAGACTTAATTCATAAGTCTTAAGCATTAAGACTTAAGACTTTAGACTTGACACTTGTGACAAGAATTAACTCTTAAGGATTAAGACTTAAGGATTAAGACTTGAGAATTAAGAATTAAGGCAAAGGGATTAAGACTTAACACTTAAGATTTAAGACTTGACTGAAGTCTTAAGGATTACAATTTAATGATTAATTATTAAGATTTAAGGATTAAGGCTGAAGGATTAAGACTTAAGGATCAAGACGAGGATTAAGGATTAGGATTTGAGGATTAACAGTTAAGGATTAACACGGGTTAAGACTTAAGACTTAAGGATTAAGACATAAGGATTGATACTTAAGGATTAAGACTTAAGATTTAAGGATTAAGGATTAAGAATTAAGACTTAAGACTTATGGATAAAGACTTAAGGATTATGTCCAAAGACTTAAGGATTAAGACGTAATGATTAAGACTTAAAACATAAGGATTAAGTATTAATACTTAAAACTTACAACTCAACACTCAAGACTTAAGGATTAAGACATAAGACTTAAGGATTAAGACTTAAGATTAAGACCTAAGATTTAAGGATTAAGACTTAAGGATTGATACCTAAGGATTAAGAATTAACGATTAAGACTTAAGACTTAACACTTAAGACTTATGGCTTAAGGAATTAGACTTAAGACTTAAGGATTAAGACTTAAGACTTAAGGATTTAAACTTAAGACTTAAGGAGCAAGACTTAAGACTTAAGACTTGAAGATTAAGACTTGAGGATTAAGGATTAAGATTTAAGGATTGACTTAAGTATTAAGGCTTAAAGATTAACACTTAAGGTTTAAGTCTTAAGACTTAAGACTTCAGGATTAAGGATTAAGCATTAGACTTATGGATTAAGAACTAAGACTTAAGACTTGCAACTTGAGGTTTAAGACTTAAGACTTAAGACTTAAGATTCAAAACCTGACTTAACAATTAAGACTTAAGGATTAAGAATTAGGATTGAGACTTAAGGATTAAGACTTTAGACTTAAGATTTTTTACTAAAGACTTAAAAATTAGGGATTAATGATTAAGACTTAAGACATAAGACTTAAGGATTAAGACTTAAAGACTAAGACTTAGGGACTAAGACTTAAGGATTAACACTTTAGGACCAAGACTTAAGGATTAAGACTTAAGGATTAAGGTTAAGACTTAATGATTAAGACTTTAGGATTAAGGATTAAGAAGTAAGACTTAAGGATTTAGGACAGGATTAAAACTTAAGACTTAAGGATTAAGACTTAAGACTAAGACTTAAGGATTAACTCTTAAGGATTAAGACTTAAGGATTTGGACTGTAGAATTGAGGATTAAGACAAAAGGATTAAGACCTAAGACCATAAATTATGATTTAACCCTTAAGGATTAACAATTAATGATTAAGGATTAAAATTTAAGGTTTAAACCTTAAGGATTAAGACTTAAGACTTAATCATTAAGACTTAAGATTTAGGACTAAAGACTTAAGGATTAAGACTTAATTTTTAATTTTTAAGTGCTAAGACTTAAGACTTAATTATTAAAACTTAAGACTTAACACTAAAAATTAAGGATTAAGACTTAACACTTAAGGATTAAGGCTTAATGATTAAGACTTAAAACTTAAGGGTTAAGAGTTAAGAATTAAGACTTGACTTAAGGATTAAGACTTAAGGATTACGATTTAAAAATTAACACTTAAGACTCAAGAATTAAGACTTAAAGACAAAGACTAATGGATTAAAACTTAACACTTAAGATTTAAGACTTAAGACATAAGGATTAAGGATTAAGGATTAAGTCTTATGACTTAAAACTTAAGGATTAAGGATTAAGACTTAAGACTTAAGGAATAGAAATTAAGACTTAAGGACTAAGGATTAACACAAGATATATGGATTAAGGATTAAAACTTAATACTTAAGGATTAAGGGTTAAGACTTATGGATTAAACACTTAAGGGTCTAAACTTAAGGATTAAGGATTAAGACTTAAGAACTAAGGATTAAGTTTTAAGAGTTAAGTCTTAAGAAATAAGACCTAAGACATAAGGATTAAGACTTAAGGATTAAGACTTAA
>JAGKTI010029545.1:0-10625 GCA_018397915.1 Birgus latro | reverse complement strand
AAAAAATTGGACACTTCTGTGATGAGTGAGAAGTTTAATAACAGACTGAGTACAAAAATATTCTGTTTTTTACCCTAACAATTGAAATAACTCAATTGGGCACTGAATCACACTGCAGTCAAGTTATTTTCATATGAAAACAATCACATAGGATCCACAAACTTTTCCTGACCCCAAACACCCCAAGAAACCCACCCCATATACTGAAAAAAAATAATGAAATGTGGTGGTTGGGGGCACCCATCATCCACTCACTCAATGTAGAGATGACATGATCTCTACATTAAGCGACAAGCCAAATGGTTTACTGTACCCAGGAAACCATTTACTATGCTGCGTGGTAACCATATAACTGGGTTTTTGGGCAGAGTTAAGTGTACCCAGAATCCCCTCTCCAAAATTACTTAAATCATGGCAGTTTTTTTTTTTTTTTTTATGTGCCCGACTCTGGGCATAGGCTTTACAGCCTGCTATTAAGGCCCAGCCGTCCTCCTACATACTACATGTCACCACTTCGGCGCTAACACCCACCGTCCATATTGAATACATGCTAGGGCTGTCTCATACAGGACTGGTGTATTGGTATTAGCAGGGTTATTTTTACGACATGTCGGCGGGTCTTCTGGTAGATCAGTAAAGCCTGATTTAATGAAATTCAAATCCTTAAACTGTTACCTGCCCCAGTGAGGATTCGAACCTGGGTCCCTCGGGACTGCAAGCCAACTCTCTACCGATCAAGCATTGGAGGGTCCAATACCTGCCCAGGGCCCCAACCAAATGGGGAGATTCGCATGGCCATGTGGAATGTAAGAGGTTTGAATGAGGAGAGCAAGAGGGTGGGAGTGGTGAATGTGTTCAAGAGCACGAGATATGCCGTGATGGCATTGTGTGATCGAAGATGAGAGGGTGTGAAGTGGAGGAGTGTCTAAAGGATGTGTGTGTCAGGAGAGGAGGTTGTGCATTTGTAACTCATATTTCAAACACAAAGATGCACATAAATATACATGGTATGGAGGGAACGGGGATCGTGTTGAAAGAAGCTTGATTGATTACGTGCTCACAGAGAGGTCGATGATGGGAATGGATGCTGATATGAGGGCTGTGGGAGGACGATGTGGAGGTCTGTCAGGTTATATGACTGTGGTATGCAAGATCAAGCTGAGAGGAGTGAGGTGGATCAGGAGAGAGAGGAGCAGTCAGGGAGAAAGACTGAAAGTTGAGAAGCTGAGGATCAAAGAAATGGCAGGTGAATACAGGACCAAAAGTAGAGGAAGAGTTAGAATCAATGAATTGGAATGAAATGGATCTGGACAGCCTGTGGAATGCACGTTGGGACTGCTTAGTTAGGAATGCTGAAGCAGTATGTGTTGTGGCAAGAGTAACGGCAAAGAAGAAAGGTACAGCATGGTGGGATGATGAGGTTAAGAGAGTGGTGGAGGAAAGGAGGAAGTGGCTAGAGTGGTTACAGGACAGGGGTTCAGTTGAAATGAGAACTGAATATACTGAGAGCAAGAAGCACGTACAGAGAATAGTGAAGAGGAAAAAGGAGGAGGTAAATGATGATCTAGGAAGAAAAATGAATGCAAACTGCTCTGAAAATAGGAAGTTATTCTGGAAAGAGGTGCAGAAATGTAGATGTGAAAGTGGAAAGAAATGTGATGGTGTGATGGTTGTAGGTGGTAGATTATTAACCCAAGGGGATGAAGTAATAAGGACCAGATGGAAAGAATTTTTTGAAAGTCTGATGAATGGGAACAGAGAAAGCAGAGCAGCTGTAAACATGATTGGTTTTGGGAGTGTGCAGAGGAGGAAAGCAGTGCCAGAAGACTTGACACTTGCACAGGTGAAGAGTGCTGTGAAGCAGTTGAAAAATGGGTAAGCAGCAGGGGTTGATGAGGTGTATGCAGAGATGATTAAGTGTAGTGGAGAGAGTGGAATGAAGTGCTTGTTAGAGATATGTAAGAAGGCATGGATGAGTGAAACTGTGCCAGCAGAGTGGAAAAAGGCTGTGATTGTAGCCCTGTACAAAAATAAAGGTGAGCGAAGTGAGTGCAAGAATTACCATGGCATAAGTTTACTGAGTGTGGTAGCGAAGATTTATGGAAGGATTATTATAGAGAGAGTAAGAGAGATATCAGAAGTCCTAGTGAGTGATGAACAGGGTGGCTTTAGGAGTGGCAGACAATGTGTGGATCAAATATTTGCAGTGAGACAGACAGCAGAGAAGGCTTGTGAGAACTATAAGGTGTTTATGGCTTTTATGGATCTGGAAAAAGCATACAACAAAGTAGACAGAAAAAGATTGTGGAAAGTTTTGCACATGTACGGTGTAGATGGTAAGCTGCTAGGTGCCATCAAGAGTTTTTATGATGGTAGTGAAGCATGTGTAAGGGTTAATGGACATCTAAGTGAATGGTTTACGATTAGCGTGGGCGTGCAGCAAGGTTGTGTGATGTCCCCATGGTTGTTCAATATATATATGGACAGGGTGATGAGAGAAGTAAAAACACGAGTACTGGAGAGAGGGATGGCATTGGTAATGAATGGTGATGGATGGAATATCTCAAATTTGTTGTATGCTGATGATGCAGTACTGCTTGCAAATACTGAACAAGAACTTGGTAGACTAGTGCACAGTTTTGCTGATGTCTGTGAGCATCGTGCCTTGAGAGTAAATGTAGAAAAGAGTAAAGTGATGGTTATTGAGAGAGAAGGTGACTCCCAGTGTGATGTCACAGTGAATGTAGAGAGACTGGAATTGGTGACAGAGTTCAAATACCTGGGTACAGTAATGAAAAAGTGAGGAAAATGTGCAAAAGAAGTGGAAAGTAGAGTGACACAAGGAAGGAAAGTAGCTGGTGCAATGAAGGTCTTGATGAGAAACAGAGGCTTGAGTGTTGCAGCTGCACAAGGCTTGCATGAAGGAGTGTTAGTGCCAACTTTAACATATGGATGTGAGACCATGGAGTGGCATGAAAATGAAAAGTCAAGAGTAATAGCAGTGGAGATGGGACTGCTGAGGAATGTATGCAGAGTACAGAGGGTGGACAGGATACGAAATAATGTGATTCGTGAAAGTTGTGGAGTGAGGAAGTCGGTGGACACCAGAATCGAAGAGAGTGTGCTGAGATGGTATGGTCATACGGAGAGAATGGATAAGAATAGAGTGGTGAAGAAGGTATATCTGAGCGAATTTGAAGGAGGAAGGAGGCGAGGTAGGCCAAGGAGAAGGTGGAGAGCTATGGTGGATGAATGTGTGAGGAAGACAGGTTTGGAAGTTGGTGAGGCCTGGGAACTGACAAGAGATCTAGCTGGCTGGATGAATGTTGTGAGAAGTGCATGATCTGGGATTTTGGCACCCCTTTTTAACGTGGCAGATTGACTCTTAACAGATATGTTTATGTGAAGCTACAAAACGTGGTGAATGTGTTTGGCGTATACGATCGAGCCAGGATTCTGGGGGCTTGAATGATGAGTGAATGGAAGCATGGCCCATTGGACTGGGCAATTTTGGGCTATCTGGACATTTACTCCTCACGGAAAGGAGGTCTGGATGATGATGATGATATTTTTCTTCCAAACTTCACAAGTAGTTGCCTTACTGATGTTTTTATGCTTACCATATTCATACAAAAACTTCAACTAAGAGATGAAACACAGAACACATTAGTGTACATTACTGACCTTTAGAACATTTTCTAAACTGAAACCCTGTGACTAGGCCTATAACTTTAGGCTACCGTACCTGATACTGGGTAACGAAACGAAACTAAAAAATTATTCCTTCTTATTTTTGACTTCACAGTACTGAGTAGTACATATGTCACATTTCAGATATAAATGCAGTTGTATATTACATTACTGGCCACAAGAAAATTACCAGTACCACAACTTAAACCCTGTGACTAAGCCTATTATGTTACCAGGTAATGAAAAATACCTAATAAAGTATTCCTTTGTGCTCCTTCACATCAAAATAATGAGCATTACAGTTATGGTAATATCACATTTCAAAGAGGCAAACCATATATAAGCTATTCAAAACTTAAACCTTGAGCTTTGGCTTTACTGTTAAAGCTATACTGTACTACTGTTGCTATAGGGATTTATTTAGGCCAGAGACTACACTTACTGTCAAGTGTAGACTCTGATAAAACCTTAATGATGTCTTCTCTGTCTACATCAATAACATAAACTATGGGATTAACAAAGGTGTGGCATGTCCCCTTTACATTACTTAGTGTCCAAAGTTAGACTGTAAAAACAAAAACGTGAGGTGAAAATACTGTTTTCATTCTCAAAGGATTACGTGACAACATTCTGTAAATTCCTTTGGTGCATGTCATCTACAATAAATGTTCTTTAAAATTTGCCTGTTTTGGTTCACACACCTACTTCCAAAATTTCTGCACAGACAAAGTTTTCAGGGGAACAAAAAAACATCATTTTTTTCCAACCAAATTTTGCAATTTTTTGTCACATACTTCCATTCATGTCATGTTCCTGTGGTTTTAATATGATATACTTCAGTGCTTTACCTAACTGCCTATATTTTTTGGATTTCAAAATACAAAGCCATATTCCCATTAATTTAGGTCTACATTACATTTTTTCCTCAAATGTCCAAAGTTGAACTCAAGTCCAAAATTAGGCAGTTTTATGGTATATAGTATCTGTGCCTTACTGCGAATGCTCCTATTGCCATCTCTATTTTCAATGTTGAGCTGTAACAAAAGACTAACATTAAACTAAGGAATCTGTCAAGAGCATGTGCTCTTGAATGAATATGGAGACACAGTATTGTTTTATTCTGCCACTAAGCTGTGGGAAAGTGGCTGCAAAATGATAAAAAAAATTACTGCCAGGTTAAGATGGACAAAATACAGCCATAAAAGAGACGTGTTCTTACCTCAACATACAGGGATGATTCCAAAAAGTGATGAGGTGAACCCGTCTACGTGCATCAGGATTATACATTCTTGCTTGGATGACCAACATAACTTGAAGTTCTTAAAGCAGAAACACAGCATCTGGATCACTCTTGTATGCTCGCTGGAAAAAATACACAACATATTTTAACAAGGAATAAAAAATACATCAGACACTTACAGCCGGCTATGCTCAATGAGCTATTAATACACAGCATCCGCATCACTCTTCTAGGTTTGCTGGAGAAAATAAGCAACAGGTTTTAAAAAAAGAATAAGAAAATACAGTATAATTATTAAACACTAACATCTCTATCTATCTATCTAACTGTGTATCTACTGCCAGACGCCTTAATCCCGTACGGAGTGGCCACAAACAAACTCCCTCCATGTCACCCTGTCCCGCGCCATTTCATTGCCCTGCTCCCAGCTCACACCCCCCTCTCTCATACACCTCTCCACTCCATCCCTCCATCTCACCCTTGGCCTCCCCCTCCCTCTTCCCCCCTCCACCTCACTCACATACACGCTCCTTGTCAATCTCACACTCTCCACATGGCCAAACCACCTTAATGTGTTTCTTCTAATGCTCCATATCATATCCACATCCACACCACAATGCTTCTTCACTTCCTCATTTGTCATTCTGTCTCTCCATGTGACTCCACATACTCCTCTCAAATAACTCATTTCTACTGCTCTCACTCTTGACTTCTGTCCCTCCAACAAGGTCCAAGCTTCACTTTCATATGCTAGAGTTGGTATCATAGTACTGTCATGTAGTAGCTTTTTCACTTCCATGCTCACTTCCCTGTTTCTTATCACTGCTTTCAAGGAATCAGCAACCTTCCTCCCCTGTTGTACCCATTCAAGCACTTTACCCTCTAAACTTCCATCCTTACTCATCACACTACCCAAGTACATAAACACACCATTTCCATGGTAATACCCAGTTAAAGGCAGAGGCTTTAAAACCTCCCAAGTTTGAGGGTGATATTAGAACATATCCTAGTTTTAAAGATGACTTCACTGACATCATTGTTGCTAAATATGGAAAAAATCCTTTTGTTCTCCGTCAGTGTCTTGGTGAGAAACCACTGAAAGAAATAACAGGATATGAGAAGAACTATGAACAAATGTTTAACATGTTAGACAAGGAGTATGGAGACCTGAGAAAACTCATTGACATTGTTATAAATGACCTAAAGTCATTAAGGAAGATACCTGACAGGGATGATCGAGGCTTTGTTGATATGGTTCCTGTGGTAGAGAAATGTTACTTAGATTTGCAAAAGGTTAACATGGAGGGAGAAATGAATTCTGTCAGCATGACTGAAAAACTTTTGCCCAGGATTCAGAAACGTGAATGGATAATGACAGCTGACAAAATTTCCAATAGTGAGGAATTGTTTCCTGAATTGTTAAAGTTTCTTCAGTGTGAGAAGAGGGTGATAGAATACTCAGAGTCAAGTGTTAGAAGTATGAGAGCAGAGAATTCGACTGTTTGCCATGTAACAGGCCCAGAGGGAGCAGGAGAGGCACAGTTGTATGGCATGGTGAAAAAACTGCAGGAAGGTCAGATAACTACAAACAGAATGTTAGAGGAGACAAGAACTCAGTTTGTGGGCAACACCTTAAATGTTAACAGAAAAACAAGTAAAAGATGTTGGATACATGATTCTGATGGACATGACATAAATGAATGTGGAAAATTCAGGTCCTTGAATAGCTTAGAACGACTGGAAATGAGTAAGAAAAGGGGCATATGCTTTCGGTGTCTTGGCGAAAGGCATGTGTCTCGGATATGTAGGTCTGGGTTAGTATGTGACGTAAAGGATGAAGGAGGGAATATCTGCGGTAAGAATCACCATCCATTACTTCACGGGTCATTCAGTGATGATAATGTGACGGCCAATTCTGGTAATTGTAAGTGCGATAAGGCCATGTCATCAGTTAGCACTACATACAGTATGGATCAACCTATCAATGTTTTGTGGGATTCTGGATCAGATATCACCTTAATCACTCATGGAATGGCCAAAAAATTGGGTGTTAAAGGTGCAGATGTCATGATGTTCATGGTCAAAGTTGGGAATGTAACTGAAAATGTGTCAGCAAAGAATATATGTGTTCAGGATAATGCTGGTAATAACTATGAACTGAAGGCTACTGGGATGGATGACATATCAGCACAAGGGTCTGTTGTGGAATTGTCCCAAGTATCTACCATTTTCCCTGATGTAAATATAGGAGTTATAGCCAGACCTAGTGGAAAGGTGGACATGCTGATTGGTACAGATTATTGTGAATTACTGCCACAAGTAATTAGGACACAAGGTAAATTGCAGTTGTTGAAGAACTGCTTTGGATATTGCCTGAGAGGAAGACACCCTTTAATATATAGCAACACCAGTGATACTAGCCACATAACAGCTGTTGTGAATAAAATAGTTGTACATTTGCGGCAGACTTCTTTATTGGTTGAAGAAAGTGATGACTTAAAGGAGAGTTTAGACAAGTTTTTTTTTTTTTTTTTTTTAATGCATGGAAGAAGGAACCAAAGGCCATGGGCCTGCATACTGTTCCTTCCAAGAAAAAGCAAAAACAGTACAAAAGAGAGCCAAATTCAAGATCCGTTCAATTCGAGATGCCTGGACACACTGCGTTTGAAAGACTGGAGATCATAGGAAGTAGGAAATACAGACAGAGGAAGACAGTTCCAGAGTTGACCAGTTGCATAAATAAAAGACTGGGAGTAACAGTTAACTCTTGCATTAGAGAGTTGGACAGAAAAGGGATGAGAGTTTGTTACTAGACGGGTACTACGTGCCCGTCGTAGAGGTGGAGGGATGCAAGCAGATAGTTCAGAGGAACAGTGACCATTGGAGTAGCAACAGAAGAGAGATAAAGATGGTAAATGAGCAGGTGCAAGTGAAGCACCTTCCCACACAGTATCTTCCTCTACAGAAGAATAAAACTCCTGCAGCTATCTGCAAGGGTAAAAAAGGTAAGCAATGGTTTCCCTCACCTGCAAATAACTCCTAGAGCAGGGCCTCTCTCTGAATCCCTCAAAGTCATCACAAACCTCCAGCACTCCACCAAAAATATCAGCAGAATAACAGGCAGTAACAGCAGAAAAGCATATTTTAAAATATCTATCTATCTATTGCCAGACACCATAATCCCGTAAGGGGTGGCCATTTGACTTTGAGTTATTTGTTTTATGGGGAGGGGCACTAACCCTCCACCAACCCACTTGTTGACACGTAGGGAGCATGTATGGTTTGGTTATATGGTTACCACCCAGTTTTGTAAATGGTTTCTTGGCTTACAGGAAACCATTTGGCTTGTCACTCAATGTAAAGTCACCTGTAAAGGAAAGAAAAACAATAGGAAGTGACAGGAAAGATAGGAGAAATAGGAAGAGAGGAGGGCAGGCTCAGAAAGAGAATGATAAAGGCTAAGGAAGAAGCAAGCAGCACTACATCAAGTGAGTGGATAATGGTCGCCACCATCTACCACAATATAAATCATTACAGCATATAATAATTCAGCAAAGGCCAGCTGCAAATTTACGCTGTTGTATAAAGGCAGTGGCTCCATTGTGGATACATAAATTCAACCATCCATCCGCTTAAATCACAAGTGCTTGCCTGCAGAAAAAATAGCCTTTCCATCCTAAAATGTCAGCAAATACCATCATCTTTGTTTTCACAACGTTACTGAGCCACAGTGACATTCTAACCAATGCCGCAGGTTCATGTGTCGCGATTTTTAACGTTCCCGTGCAGTCACATTGTGCAAAATCACCAACATTTTAAATTTTTCTGACACTCTCTGGAATTACCCTAACCAAATCCAAAAAGAACTGTGTTGGTATCTATTATGGTTCTCATAGACGAAAAGAAAGGATTTTCACATTTTTGAATTGCAATTTCCAACAATTTCGCACCGTCACATCGCACACAATCACCAAAATTTTTGTTTAGTATTTTTTTTACTGCACTTACTCCCAACCAAATGGAAAAATAATTGGGGCACTTATTAAACGAAAACAGACACAGCCTAACCTTTATTGCGATTCACTGCCCCATTGGGTGTGTACAGGCTTGGGGCTACATTATTGTCCTGTCATTTTAGGGTAACAAGGCACTAACCAACTAACTCATCTTTTTATTTATTTTTTTATTTTTTTTAGGAACCAAAAGTCACAAACATTCACCTCAATCACCAGCATCCCACTCAAATCACCCCCAGAATCACCCCCAAGACTTCACTTTCCTCTCCAACGCTGTAATTCTTATTTTGGTCTTCAAACTAATTAATGGTGGAAAATTATCGTGTCATACAAACCTGCGATCATTTGCCAGTCCAAGCCGTGGTCCTACCGTCCACCATCCTCTACTTAGGAGTCAGGGAGGGGATTGTGGCATGTTTTAGTAGCCAGGGAGATCTTTTTCCGGAATATATCAGCGTTAAAGCATGGTGGCGTCCCTCTCCGTCCACCAGAAATGTGCAGGCATATTAGGGCCATGGTACCCTGGGATCCGCCTCGCAACTTTATCACCCCGTTCTCAAAACATCACACGATATTATACACATTTACCCACACCAAAATATTCCCCACAATGTCTGAAATTATTAAAAGTCCTTACCTCAGCTTTAAATGGCCAAAAAACTGGGATACGCGTCTAAAATACGAGGAACATTCACTCCCAAACATGACGTCAACAGTAGAAAGCGGAAACGTGCTGAAAAATATAGGAGGCGAGCTCAATAATATATCCAATCGCTTAAGTATACATAAATAATTATTCGTAAAAATTCTGTCAATCTTTCCAGCTAATGTTTTATGCAATATATTAGTTATATAATGAACAGGTAGACTGTCAGTAGTGCAAGATTCACCCACTGGAGAGCCGCGAAATGGTGGGAGCGAACGTGTGCCTTACGGCCGCCATATTGAAATACAAATACATTTAATTTCCACTATAATTCTTGCTTTCTCTGTCAGTGCTGCTTCTGTGTATAAATATATATCATAATACAAAAATATATATAGATTAGGATATTTTCTGGCTGGCTCTGCGAGTTATATGGGGGTACATTTTGCCAAGAGTAGGAGTAAACGACGTCTTAGCTTGCTTCATTGCACAACGGACACCATTCAAGATACTGAAAAAAAATATAGAAACAATTTTGCCATCATAAATAATCTTCACGAGAATTTGTGTAAGCAGTGATTTCATTATATCCCTAAGGAATTCATGAAATAAGTGTTTAAATTACGATGTGTTAATTAAAATTGGGTTAATTGGGGCTGCGGTTTGGTTAGGCTGGGATAATTTAGGGGTCAGGTAAGGTGAGGTGAATTAGGATATTTTATCTATCTATTGCCAGACACCTTTGTTGACTAACACATAAGTACAAACATTTGCTGATCATCTTTTCTGACTGTGTTTAAGCAGTCAAGGCTGAGAGTCACATTGTTTCAGATCTAATCACACATCTCTAAAATCCTTTTACCCATCAGGTTGCAGCACCTGTTGTCAGGTAATTAGCTGTGTATATCTGTCTGTGTGTGTGTGTGTCTATCTGCCTGTCTGTCTGTCTATCTATCTGTGTTTTGTAGTCACTAAATTAGTTGAAAGGTACTTAAAAAAAAAACTTGTTAGCATTTAAGAGGTGGTTGTATGT
>JAGKTI010029544.1:0-12632 GCA_018397915.1 Birgus latro | reverse complement strand
GGAAAGTATTGACTTTTTTTGCCGACATCATTCTTTTTCGCGTTAAGTGAAGTAGGGTCAATACTACCCTCCCCTGTGATGCGAAATGAGCTGACGCTTTTTCAACGGGAGCTGGCAACCCTGCTTGATAGGTTTGGCACCACAGGAGCAGGCTCAGTAATGTTTGGGCAGCCACAGGAGGAGGATTGTCTCTGTGTGTGATGCACCACGAGGGCATGTTTTGACTCAAATAACACAATTTTTTGGTTACCTACCACATTCTCATCATGCCTAAAGTAACCACAAGCAAGGACAAATGTGTGGAAGTGATTACTTTATACAAAGCTGGCCACAAACTCCCATTTATTGCAAATCAGATGGTGTTAGACTGAGGACAGTGCAGAGACTGGTGAAGCGGTTCAAGGACAATGGGGAGGCCATTCCTCCCACTCCACTTCCCAAGCCTGGGAGACCTCGTAAGACAACCTTCAGGACCCGTCAGCTGATCTCAAGGCAAGTTAGCAAGGATCCAAGGCTAACAGCACGGGATTTAAAAGAAAAGAACCCACAGTTGCTGGCAGATGTGTCTGTCTGAAGTGTGCAGCAACTGTTGCATGACGATCTGGGCTACAGGAGTTTTTGTGCTCATAAAAAACCACTGCTAACTGCACTTCAGAAGAAAAAGAGAGTGAATTTTTGTAAGAAATATCTTGCCTTGAGTGAGGAGCAATGGAAAACTGTGCTTTGGAGTGATGAGTCAACATTTACTGTCACTGGTACCCCTTCATCACGAGTGTACCGCAAACCAGGCAGTGACCCCCTGGATCCTAAGTACACCCAAGTTTGTTAAATACCCAGCCTCACTCATGGCTTGGGGCTGCTTTACATATTATGGTGTTGGTAGGTTGGTAATTCTACCTGCAAATGAAAAAGTGAACCAGAACAATTATTTGGAGCTCTTATGTGATGTTTTAAGTGACTCTTTTGATAAAACCAAGGCAAGAGTATTTATGCAAGATTCTGCCCCTGGACATGTTGCAAAGTCAGTGAAACAGTGGCTAACAGACTGTGAGGTTCCCTTTATTCGAGATTGGCCCAGAAACAGCCCAGATATCAGTCCCATTGAGAATTTATGGGCGCACATGAAGCTGCAGCTGTGTAGTATGGACATATCATCTTTGCCTAAATTTGAGGCTGCAGTCAAGCAGCTATGGAGCAGTTTTAGTCCGTCTGTTCTGAAAACTACGCCATCAGTCTCCCCAGACGCCTTAAGAAGATAATAAAGGTGAAGGGGAATGCCAGTAAATACTAAATTCAATGGTGAGTGTTAATTTATTTGTTTCTCCTTGCTAACCACAAGAATGTTTACTTTTTTAAAGATGACGTCAACACGTTCCGCGCCTTCTGTATATGAGCCAAGTGAGACATTAGATGTGCTATAGACTCATCTATCATTTGTTGAAGTAAGTGCTGAGATGGATGCTGCAGGAATCAGATGGAAAGGTGAAGGGTGGAGTCATCAGCATGTGAGTGGATAGGGTTAGATGTACAGCTCAGAAGGTCATTGATGAATAGAAGGATGACAGTTGGTGATAGGACAGAGCCCTGAGGAACATGACTATTGATAGTTCTAAGAGAATGGCGGCCATCTACAACAGTGATTATAGAACATCCAGAAAGAAAGCTAGAGATGAAGGCACAGAGAGAAGGACTGAAACTGTAAGAGGGCAGTTTGGATATTAAAGATTTTTGCCCGACTCTATCGAAAGCCTTTGAGATGTCAGGTGCAGTGGCAAAGCTTTCGTCAAAGTCCCGAAAGGAGGATGACCAGGGGTCTGAAAGGTAGGTGAGAGGATTGCTCCCCGGCAGAACCTATACTGACAGTCGGAAAGAAGGTTGAGATAGTAAAGGTGCTTTATTTTTATTTATTTATTTTTTTTTTTCAAAATAGACTCAAAAGCTTGTAAATTAAATCTATTGGGCAATAGTTACAGGGTTGTGGATGGTCACTCTCCTTGGGAACAGGCTGTATGATAGCAAACTTCCAGCAAGAAGGAAAGCACAAGTTGGCAGACAAATTCAAAAGCAAGGTGTAAGCACAAAAGTACAGCTCTTGAGGACAACAGGAGGGACCCCATCAGGCCCATATGCCTTGTTAGTACTGAGGCCAGAGATGGTAGAAAATACATCAGTTGAAGAAATTTTAATGTCAGCCATGAGGAAGTCAGAGGGGGGAAGTGATGGAGGAACAGCACTGGAATCATCTCGGATAGAACTGGAGGAGATAGTCTAAGCGAAGAGTTTTGCCTTATCAATAGAATAAAGAGCTACAGAGCTATAAGAGTGGAAAATAAGAGATGCCTGGACACACAGCGTTTGAAGGACTGGAGATCATAGGAAGTAGGAAATACAGACAGGGGAAGACAGTTCCAGAGTTGAACTCTCCAGAATTGGAGAGTTCAGGTCATTATTATGAATAAAATTATTTTTAGCAGAGCGAAGAACAGACTTAGCATGATTCCGGGCAGAAACATACAAAAGATGTGATTCAGGGGTGGGTTGACTCTGGTATCTTTTGTAGGTCTTCTTCTTCTTGTGGACAGCATAGTACAAGCGTGATTAATCCAAGTTTTTTTTTGCATTAATCGCAGGATATGAGAAAGGAATGTATGCTTCCATGCCCAAGAGTATAACCTCCGTAATGTGCAGAGCGCGCTCAGCGAAGCAATAATCATTCCAGGGAAAATCAAAGAAGTACTGCCTTAGGGCCACCCAGTCACCAGCTCCAAAGTGCCACAGTCGTCGATTATAAGGAAGGTCCACAGGCCTTACTGAAGTGATAGGACAGGTTAAGGCAGTAAGGTTGTGATTGGAGGAGCTCAGTGGAGAGAAAAGATTAACATAATAAGGAGAGGGATTAGCTGTAGGGAAGAGGTCAGTTACGTTTGAACTCTCTCCTAGGCAGTCAGGGATATGGGTAGGGTGGTGTACGAGTGCTGTAGGTTGTTAAGGATAGAAAAGATGTAGGCCTGTTTACCAGGTAGATCAGTGAAAGGAAAGGAGAGACAAAGGTGGTGCTGAACATTGAAATCACCTTTAATGGGGATTTCAGAGAAAGGAAAAATTGATGAGAGGTATAAGATAGTTGAAGAATTTTTCATGGTTAGTAGAATCATAGGATATGTAACCATCACAGATATTTTTAGTCAGAGAATGACAGGATAGCCAATGCCAGAGAGTAGAGAATTCAGAAGTTTCAAGTTCAGGAACATGAGAGCAAGATTTGCTGTTGTGCACACACACACACAACAGCCAGCTTTGATTTTGAAATGAGTATGGAGAGAGTAGGAGGATATAGAGAAAGGTTTGTTGTCAGTCGCTTCAGACAACTGAGTATCAGTGAGGAAGAGAAGGTAAAGTTTACAGGAAAAGAGGTGGTGTGCAACTGAAAAAAAGTTTGGGGAAGGGCCATGAATGTTGCAGAAATGAAGAAGCGAGTCAGACCATGGATGCAGGCATCTCACTTGGTCGTCACTGGGAGAGGGGCGGATGGTAGTACTTTACTGTCAAAGAAGAGGGAGAGTGGCCATGTGTGGTTTGCCACAAGGGAATGGAAATTAATTCCATCATGTGCAGTGTTTGTTACAAGTGGGTGCATAAATTTTGTAGAGGTATTACAGGTAGACAGATAATGTTGATTTCATATGTGCATTGTGTTTGGAGGGCATGTGGCAATTGTCAGGCCTGAAAGGATTGATCTTGCTGGTGAGTGTCTGGAGTGTGGGGAAGAGTTTTGCTGCCTGGGAGACTTGTTATGTACTAGAGGTGGGGCTGTGTCTAGAGTGAGGAGTAGCTTGAAAAAATTCAGGGAACTGTTGCCTCTCCCAACATTGATAGGGCTTTCCTTCTGTGCTGTAGGATCTTTGTATGCCACGTATGTTATGAAAGTAATGCTGTATGAAAGTGAGACCTGGGCAGTAAATGAAGAGGATATTCACAGGCTCAGACTTACAGAAATGACAGTGATTAGGCGGATGTGCAATGCGTCCTTGAATACGAGACTTAGGGGGACTAAGTTTGCGATGGAAGAGTTGAGAGGAAAGATGGAACTGGAGCGTATTGTCGTTGTGATGAGGAGGGGTAGAGTGATTTGATTTGAGCATGAGGAGAGGATGAGGAATGATAGTTGGGTACAAAAAGTGAGAAGTGTGAACACTGGTGGTGGGGTTGTGAGAGGCAGATGGAAAAAGGCCTGGAATGAGGTCATAGAGTGTGACCTCAGGGATAAGGGACTGAATAACGAGGCTGCCAGAGATCGAGCAGCTCGGAGAGCCTCCAGTAGGTAACCAAGGCCGACACATTTAAGCTCATTGAATCCTTTACAGTATAAGAAACAATGGTCACGATAGGTCCCCAGTGCAGTCCTGCACTACACTTCATGATGTCAAGGATCTTTGCACTTGAGGCTTGGAAATTGTCTATGTGGTGACTCCAGGTGAGAATCGGCCCATCCAGTTGCTTGTCTTGGATAAGGTGCCTGTGAACTATCGGAACTTTGTCTGAGTTCATCTCAGTCACAGGTTGAGAGGCCTGGCGATGAAGGGTAAAACTCATCCATGCATTCTTGGGGACACTGACTTTCAAACCCCACATTTGGACCCTTTCTTCAGTGCTGGAAACTGCTGATTGAAGGTGTCATTGGGCCTTCTTATAGGAGGCAGCCTGGCTGGTGAGGGTGACCTTGTCAGTGTGTACGAGGATGGTGGCTTCAACTGGTCAAGGCAGATCAGACATCTTTCTGTCTATCTGTTGCCAGGCACTATAATCCTGTAAAGGGTGGCCATTTGTCTTTGAGTTAGTTGTTTTACAGAGAGAGTCACTAACCCTCCACCAACCCAAATATTGACACACAGAGAACACGTATGGGTTGTTCATATGGTTACCATTCAGTGTTGTAAGTGGTTTCCTGGCTTGCAGGAAACCATCAGGTTTGCACTCAATGTAAAGCCACCTGAAAAGAAAAGAACAGTAATAAGAAGTGACAGGAAAGATGGGAGAAATAGGAAGAGAGGATGGCAGACACTGATAAAGAATGATAAATCAAGTGAGTGGATGATTGTTGCCACCACCTACCACCAGGATCAGACATCAACATTAAACAGGAGTGGGCTGAGCCCCAGCCCCTGAGGCACCCTGCAGTGGATGGGATGCAAATCCGAGACAGCCCACCAACTCAGACAACATAACTGCGGTCTGTGAGGAAGTCAGAGAGCTGAGCCAGAGACCCCAAGGCAGGAGAGCTTGAGGAGCATGCCAAGATAAGGAACTGAGCCAGATCCTCCCTTCAGGCCAATAAATAAGTCAAGAATAAACAACTCCTCCCTGCTGTTGTTGCCCAACCCCAGTCTGTCTGATTGAGCCTAGGGTATGTCATATTAAGGTGATTTAAAAAAAAAAAATACTTTTAATTTTGCAGGTCACTTTTATGATGCATTTAAGTATGAGAATTATGAATATGAACTTGGATTTTCTTTAAAATAAAAATTAGCTACCAGGAAACTTATTTCAAGTTTGAATACTAACTCATTTTTTCAGTACAATCGACCATGTTTATTTAGGATAACAGTAAACACATTATAAAGTAATCTCTCTATTATCCGGACGCCCAATATTCAGACATCCCACTGTCCAGACATCATTGGCTTGGGTGTTCGGAACCCAAAAATGCCAAAAAAAAGAAAAAAAAAGAAAAAATCCAAATATTTTTGACCCGTAAGTTTGCATTTGGTGCGCTGCGCCGAACAGCTGTGTTTATGATTGCTTCCTGCTCCCCAGGCTCCCCTTCCCCTCCCCCTAGTTCTCTCTCAACTGCCATCATGAGCAAATGGTTGTCGGGATGGCTGGCGGTAATGTTCGTTTTTGTTTAAACAGTCATAATTCACTGTGCTAAGGATTAAATGCAGTTCAATACTGGATTACTGTACATGCTTCAAGAGCATTTTCACCACTGTCAGAGCCTTGGAGGTGGGATAATATTCGTAATAACCACCACGGACATGTAAGTACACTGTCAACTGCCAAATATTTTCCATAATCACTTCTAAATCTCTGGTTACATTTTATTTATTTCATGCTTTGTGTCCCATTTTTGAGTGCATAGGCTGTGAAAAAAGTGATTTTCATAGTGATTATCATGTCTCCTACCTACGTTCACTAAGCTGTCAGCTGGTGACCATATTTCCCCTACTCACCTCTGAATCATCATTTTCTGGTTAAATTTCAATTAATTTATGGTTTATGTCCGTTATTTATGTGAATTGGGTCATAAATAAGTCTATGCATGTCTGGTAGGGAGGTAGGTAGGTGATTTTCTGAGTTAGGTTTGGTCAGGATCCGAAAGTACCGGTGCGGGAGCTTCTGGGTCAGTATCCGGACAGAACCAAAATCCGGACATGCCTTTGGCTCTGTTACATCGGATAATGGAGGGATTACTATTCTACATACTGAAGAATGCTTCGAGCACAGCATATAGCTACTTAAACACAATCATAAAGTCATTTTTGCTCTTTAACAGAGGCATCAGGTCCCTGTGCTTCATCTGTGCCCTTATGAAGCCATCCCTCTTGACCCAGCCACACACAGAATTGTAAGCTTTGCTGACCAGCTTAAGAGCTCGCTCACAGCTCTGGCTGTGAAGGAAGTAGCTGGGTACAACGAAAGGAGAGTTCTTGATGTCTTCCATCTGTGACGAGTGAGACTGCATGTGAAGACGGGCTCGGTTACTGCCTCCTTCTCCCAGTCGATTAGCTGGATGAGGCTGGTGGTTTTCAGGTTCACCGTCGATGGTGCCTTGTACTCCCGGACTGCCTTACTGCCACTGCCATCTCCTCTCCTCAGGCAGATGATCTTCTCCACAGAAAACTTTTTCTCTTCAGAATTGCATGAAGGTAGCAAATTCACCAGGAGAGGCTCAGGGTGGGCCCAGCAGCCTCATATAGCATGTAGGGTTTCATGATAGCTTTCACTCTCTCATCCTGCTGTCTCCAGAGCCTGAGTAGAGTGAGGAGATGACGGGGTCCATCCTTGATATGGTGTTTCACCTTGATAAGGTAAAACGTGGGTAAGTACATCTGGGTCACCCAAGTGGCGAGGAGTCGCAACACCTCTTCGTCATGGGTGCTGAGGTTGTGCTGACTTATGTACAGCATGAGGCACCGCATCACGGCTGTCAGCCACCTGCTGTGGCAGAGTTGGCCACACAGCATTGCTGATACTTCAGGCTCAGGTGTGCCATTGACAACAGCATGCAGGATCTTCTAGGCTACAGAGCTATCTGTGCTCATCTTCCCTGCCACATCAACAGGAATCTCCACCAAGGGCTGAAGCAAGTGTATTGGCTGGAATTTCTTTTTCCACTCCATGGAGTTCACTCCCACTGGCATTTTGCCTACTGCACCTTGCCAGTGACTTGATGAGGTAGGACCATCCAATTGTGCAACAAGATGCTGCCATGGAAGCACATTGATATGCAGACAGCAGAACACCCTGAACAGCCAGCAACCAACCAGCCTCTCAACATGGTGGAGCATGCCTCCTTTGTGGCCTGACATTTCAGCAGTAATATCGCTGCTGATCATCTGAGTGGATGTATCGAGTCCTCTGTCCCACATCCAGTCATAGAGGCCAATGGCCTCTTGCTTTGCTGGTTTTGCCGTCCTGCATTTTGGTTCTGGGGTGTAGTGTGTCGCATAGCCCCCCTTGGATTCTTCTGTGACTGTCATGTGATTCTCTTTTACCACTCTCTTGTGAAACTTCTTTGTCTCCTCGTCTTGCTCCAGCACAAGCATATCATCCCGTCTTCCATCAGCAAACACTCCTTTGACATCACTTCCAGCTAACTGTTGTTCGGCCTCATCTGTCGCTACTCGCATAATCTTGTCTCTCGCTCTGAAAACATTTTTGGCGTTGCAGCACAAATACTCTTGCTTGCAGGCAAATGCCCATCCCATATCAGATCTGATATGGTGCCATTGAAAATTGCTGCTGTTGCAGCTGATGACACACTGAATCTCACAGAAGACTCTGCTGTTCCTCTGATGTTGAGATAGTTTCTTCGACATTCTTTCATTATAACACCTTGCTCTTCCCCAATTTTCTCTTCTTCTTCACTTCCCATTTCAATGTCCATACTCTGATCTTCTGCAGTAACATATGCATCAACAGTTGTGTCATCAACATCACATCTCTGAGTTATTAGCAACAAGTGTCTGTCTCTTTCTTCTCGCTGTTTTTGCATGGTCTCATCAGAAGTCTTTCTCATTTTAATCATCTTCCTTTGCTTGGCTGTCTCTTCGGTGCCCACAGCGCCTATCATGTACGCAGATCTGCTACCCTGCTTTTCCCTGTGAGACCTCAACCATCACAGATCTAAGTGAGGGAGCTTTTGCTCCCTGGCGCAGGTACAAAGACAGTGTGCCTCAGCCTGACAGCCCTGTTTACATGGAGCTGCTTCCTCACTACACAAAAGAATAGGACACCTTCATTTAGTTATGTCAAAGAGAGAATCAAGCTTCTTCTCCCATTCTTCGATCTCTGCTTTCTTCTTGCCCTTGCCTCTAGAAATGTCAGACAAGGCACACAGTGCCCTTTCTAACCTCTGAATAATTGACTTCTTTCCCATGATCACAGGTTCTTTAAAACTCCAGGCATCAGTCACATCATCAGCCACAGTTTCAAAAATTTGTTTTAGATGAATATTTCTTCTGTCATTATCATGGAGAATAATATTGGCCTGTTGGATTTCAGTACTTCTTCTCAGACAGTCCTTGGGCGTTGGGACTTCTGTCAATATGAAGCTAGCAGGACTACCAAGATAGCTGTTCAGTGAATTAGCTGCTGACTGTCTGGTGTTCTTGACACAACAGCTGGACCCTTCCATCCATTCTCTGTATGATGAAAATAATGCTAGCAGCAATAGTTGTCAGATATACAAGTGGATAGATGCTTCCAACTTGAGAGCAGTATTCTATTATGTTAGCAATTGAGTCACCACTCCAGTACAGAATGTACAGTTTCCATAGGCCTTTAAATGGATGAACAAAACGGCTGGCGAAATGGCAAAGTAATCTCTCTACTATCCGGACGTCCACTATCCAGATACATCACTGTCCGGACATCGTAGGCTGTCTGACCCCCAAAATGGCCCAAAATTAGGAAAAATCCGAAAAAAATCCAATTTTTTTGGACCACGTCAATTTGAATTTCCCGCGCGTGCCGACCAGCTGTGTTTTCACGCCTCCCGCCTCTCTCACGGTCTCATTTCCCGCTCAGCTGCCGGCTCGTCGACTCGCCCTCAACATGGCTTCTGAAGTTCTTGGTTTTGTGGTGATTCCCTACCTCCTGCAGGGCTTTCTGCTGCTCTGCACCTTCTTCATCATGTGTGTGATGATGGCCCCGCCGCTTGAGAAGAGGAAGAAAGTTGTGTTACTCTGGAGATGAAACGGGAGATATTGGAGGAGGTGGATGCCGGGTGGCCGACATCACGGATCATCCGTGAATTCAACCTCCCTCGCTCCACTTTGTTTGGTATCGAGGTCCCGAGACAAACTACAGCAGTACACGGCTGATTTCACTTCGAAAACCAGATGGAACGTGGAGAGGAAGAGGACGTTTACTCTTATGTATGCTGACATTGACCATTACACACTCATCTGGTATCGACAACAACGTGCTGGTGGTGTGTTGGTACGTGGAACGGAGCTGAAAGCTGCTGCCGAGAAGTTCGCAAGGCTACAGGACACCCCAGACTTCAAGGCATCTGAAGGTTGGCTCTTTGCGTTCAAGTTACGGTACGGACTTACCAACCGTAAGGCCCATGGCGAAGCTGTGGACGCTAACGACGAAGGAATAGAAGAGTTTCGGCAGAAGGTGAAGGGCTTGATTGACAGGGAGAGCCTCACTCTCGGTCAAATCTACAACGCTGACGAAATTGGCATATTTTATCGTTCAATTCTCACAAACACTCTCGCTGAGGAGACAGAGAAGCATGTACCTGGCCCCAAGCTCTCCAAGCAACGGGTGTCTGGTTTGTGCTGTGCCAGTGCTAACGGCATGCACTGGCTCAAGCCCGTTATTGTTGGCCGTGCAAGCAGCCTTAGTGCCTTCGTGGGTTAATGGATGTCCTTCCTGTCGTGTGGTATCATTCTCTGAATGCTTGGTTCACAACCAAGATCTTCAGAGATTGGTTTCACCAACACTTTGTCAAGGAGGTCATTCATTATCAGACAGAAACACCGAAAATCCCACGCGACCAGGTAAAGGCCCTCCTGATTCTAGACAATGCACCTGCGCATCCGTCTGAGAAGGAGTTGGTGGCTGAAAATGGCCGCATTAGGTGTCTGTTTTTGCCACCTAATACGACTGCTCTCATCCAACCAATGGATCAGGGAGTGATTGTGGCAGCGAAGAGGCTCTACCGACAGAGGTTTTTGGATGAGGTGATTTTTATCTACGAGGACGAGGACGATCGCAGGGAAGGACGAGACATGCGAGGACAAAAAATTGTCGAAAACCTTCGCTGATACAACCTCAAGTCTGCCATCTACAACTGGGCCAGTGCATGGAAGGAAGTCTCTGTCAAGACTCTAGAAAATGGTTGGTCTCGGCTGCTTCATGGAAATGACGTGGTGCACGATTTTCTAGGTTTTGATGTGGATGACTTCCATGCAAGGCTTCGTGCGGGTGGAGACAATGTGGATGTCGACGAAGTGCATGAGTGGTTGGATGACGATGAGGGCGATCCTGGGTATTAGATCATGTCTGATATCGAGATCACATCTACTGTTGCTGGTCCGAGTACCCAGCAGGAAGATTCCGACGAGGACAGTGACGATGATGCGTACTCCTCATGGCTTGTCACTACTCCAGCCATCCCCAAGCTGAGCGCATTCCGGGAACATGTGGAGTTCGTCCTTGACTACCTAGAACACCCTGACTGCAACAGGGAGATGGGGCCCTTGGGACTTGTGGATGAAGTGCGAGCTTTCAGGCAGCGCATCATTAATCGTCAGAATCGTCGTTGCTTGTGTCAATCAACCATTGACAGTTTTTTTCAGGCCAGTCAACCCTGCCGTCATCAACCCTCGCTCCACACCATTACCTCACCAAGACAGGCCTTCTAGCTCCAAGCCACAGCCCAGCACATCAGGCACGGCGGAGTCACCACTGGATGTGAGTTTGTGGCTGTCTTCTGAGTCCCCTGCAGTGGATAGCTTATCACCATGTCCCACCAAGGAGCCCCTACGCCGCCTCCATCAGCTCATCTCGGACTCTGACAGCGACTAAATTCTCCAGGACTCGTCACTAGACCACACGGGAATTTACAGTTATGTACAGTGCAGTGAAGTGATGTGATGCAAGATTGTTACTGTATTATGGGAAAGGAAACGTGGTGGAAAGTGCTGGTGAGAAGTGCTGGTGAGTGTAAAGTGCAGCAGAAGTGCCAAGGATTCTATGAATTCCTGCAGGTGTCTCAGGTGCACCTTCTTACTGTCAGAGTCTGGGATGACTCTTCCCATATCATTAATCTCATGCATAGACTGTGTGAAAGATGATTTCCTTAATGATTTTCATGTCTAACCTGTTTTCAGCATGCTGTAAAGTGGTAAAAAATTCCCATAAATGTAAATCATAATTTCCTGCTTTCAATTTATTTTTTCATGCATGGTTACCACTAGTATTGAAGTGCACCAGCTGTGAAAAAGGTGAATGCCATTGATTTGTGTGAAAGATGATTTCCATAATGATTTTCATGTCTAACCTGTTTTCAGCATGCTGTAAAGTGGTAAAAAATTCCCATGAATGTAAATCCTAATTTCCTGCTTTTAATTTTATTTTTTCATGCATGGTTACCACTAGTATTGAAGTGCACCAGCTGTGAAAAAGGCGAATGCCATTGATTTTCATGTCCGGTACCTAAACTAAGCTGCCAACTCAGTGAACAGCTGTGCCTAACTTACCTCAAATTCATCCTTTTTGGGTTAAATTTAAATGAATTCATGCTTTGTGTTCATTATTTTAGTGCACTAGCTGTGAAAAAGGTGAATGCCAGTGAATTTCATGTCCAGTCCTTACTTTCAGCATGCTGTATTGTGGTGAACACTTTTGCCATACCTAACTCTTATTGACCATTTTTCTGGTTACAATTTACATCATTTACTGTATTTGATGCTTTGTATCCAGTAATTTAGTGCATAAAATGTGAGAAAAGATGATTTTCATAGTGGCTGCCACATCCGATACTAACTTTCACTAAGCTGTCAACTCAGTGAACACCTATACCTTACTTAACTCAGATTCATCATTTTGGGGTTAAAATAAAATGAATTCATGCTTTGTGTTCATGTTTTTAGTGCATAAAAAGTGAGAAAGGGTGATTTTCATAGTGATTTCCATGTCCGATACTTACTTACACTATGGTGGCAAGTTGTGGGCACCTATGCCTTACTCACCTCTAAATCATCATTTTTTGGTTAAAATTCAATTAATTCATGCTTTGTTTGCATTATTTATGTGAAAGGGGACCTAAATAAGTGATATGCATGTCCGGTAGGGAGGTAGGAAGGTGGTTTTCTGATTTAGGTTAGGTTAGCTTA
>JAGKTI010029543.1:0-12632 GCA_018397915.1 Birgus latro | reverse complement strand
TTCTTTTAATCTTCCATAGGAATGGGGGAAACAGTAGGACTCGTATGTATATTTTCCGTTGTAAATACTGACTTGATGAAAGTATTGAGAATTTTCGCCATCATAGTTTCATCTCCGTTATTGCTAACGTAACCTCAGTATTCAAAAAGTGCAACAGAGCCCAACCAGAAGACTACTGCCCAATTAGTTATAAAGACGTGAGCAATAAACCCCAGCCGTCCCTTGGATACAAACCTACACAGGCTCAATCCGATTGGAGCACCTTAATTACCCACTAAACCACCGGGTGCCATAAATTGGTTATATAGTTACCACCCAGCGTAGTAAATGGTTTCTTGGTGTACAGGAAAACATTTGGCTTGTCACTTTGTGTAGAGTCACCCATAAGCTGAAGGAAAGGGAAAGAATGAAAGAAAGATAAGAGGGAGTGTAAAGTCACCTGTAGGATGAAAGAAGTGGAAAGAATGAAGAAACGAAAGACAAGAGGAAAGGGCAGACACCTAAAGCAGCACTACATCGAGTGAGTGGATGGTGAGTGCCCCCACCTACCACCGCTGTATGATTATGCACAGGTAAAAGCATGCTAAATATGACTTATGGAGACAGTAATAAAAAAAACGAAACAAAAAAAATCAGGCTTTCACTCAGGAAATGCTAGTAAAGAAAATAATCATTCACACAGGAAACTGTAACACTGGGAGGTAATCATGTAACTAGATACATTGCAACAAGATGATGTGGAGCCTATACTATTGTGCCTCTGTTAACTGTGTGGAAAAACGTAATTGCATCATCCATCCAAGACCGAGACTTCCATACTCTTCATCGTCTTCTCACGGCCAAACCAATGGCCCTATGCCCTTCCAATGCAAACTGTTGAGGGACTCACGTTATATGTGGGAGAGCTGCCTAGCTTTTCGCACAATGTCAGACGTGCACCGCACAACTTGTCATAACCAAGGATCCCTGGCACCTCCACCCAGAAGGGTTTGGAGAACTGAAAACACCCAGAGATGCCAAATGATCCTGCAAAAGTGTGCGAAGGGAGTGGAATCTACGGCACCATAATATGAAGTGTTTATGATTTCTTCAACCTGAGGACACCATTGGCACCAAGGGTGCTCTGTCATACCCAAATGGTACAGGTGACTTGTGAGGCCTGTGTGGCCCAATCGTAACCTGGTGGCTACATCAACGTCCTCACAGGGATGCCATGCCCAAGGGTGTTCAGAGGAGTTAGAGCGAAAACGCCCCAGGTGGGAGGCGGTTAGGGTTGTCCCAAGGTTTGCATTCCAGTATGACATGCGGGCGCTGCGTGCAAGATTAGGGAATGCGGCATTGTCTGGTGTCACGTAGACTGGTGTACTGGAGCTCAGTGCTCACTTTGCTGCTGTGTCTGCAATTTCATTGCCACGGATGCCTACATGCGAGGGAATCCATTGAAGACGGAGGTGCCAGGGAGGAGTAACAAGGAGAAGGAGGTGCTCCATAATAGAATGGACAATCCTGACATGAGTCACTGGACGATCTGAGAGGAGAAGGGTAAGAGAGGCTCCGAGTCGGTGTATAAAACTACCAGTAGAGGCTGGAGGAAAGTCCGGACAAACTCAAGGGCCTGGAGGATGGCTATAAGTTCTGCGGTTAGGACATCATACCGCCCGCTGAACAACCAAGTTTGGCACAGGGAAAGATCTTCAAAATAGGCCGTTGAGGCAAAGGAAGATGGAGGGGAATGAGACCCATTCGTGTAAATTCTCAGGAGTCCTTGCAAACAGAGGAGTCCATGCTATGAAAGAGTTGCTGTGCCAAGACTGCAACTGCCAACTTCAAAAACGGTAAGTAGGGGGAGACATATGGAGACAATTCCATCCAAGGGAGGACTGGGGGGAGAGGGGCCACTAGGGCAGGCCTGGGCAGATCGAGAGACAGGGTGTGGCAGGCCTGGATGCTGCGGATAATGTACAGTAACCACACTTGCGGCCAAGGTGAGGGCTGACGAAGGACTGTAGAGAGTCATTAGAGGGAGGAGACCGGGTGGCTGGAGGGAAGGGCCAAAATGCGGTGATGCAGCCGACAGTCCAGTTCCATGTGGTAGATGGAAAGGGGCATCACCCCAGACTGCATGAAGCAAAATAATTGGGGTGGACTTGAAGACACATATGGCAATGCGAAGTGCCGTGTTCTGGACAACATCCGACTTTTTTAGGTGGGTCTGAGTAGCCGATCCGTAAAGGGTGGCACCATTATGAGATCTTACTGCAGATGAAGGCCAGATACAGGTGGAGGAGAGTGTTTTGATCAGTACCCCAGTGAACTCCTGCAACACACTTCATGATGTCCAAGTGCCTAAGGGATGCTGATTGAGGATGGTCAGTATGGGGGGCCCAGGTAAGACGGGGACTATCCAGATGGAGGCCCAGAAACTTGTGCCAAGTCTGACGGGTGAGAGGTTCTCTGGCAAGCTGAATCATCAGCATGGAGGGGAGCTTCCGATGGCCAAAGCACATAAGAGCACTCTTTGGAGCATTGACTGTTTGTCCCCAATCTGCAGCCCAGGTGGCAAAGGCGTTCACGGCCTGTTGGAGGCAATAATGGGCTTTCCATAATGAGGCAACACTGCAGAGGATGTAGACATCATCTGCACAGACTAAGATGCATACTCCAGGATGATGAGGTAGGTCATACATTAATACATTAACCCGTCCAGTCTGGACCGTCTTTTTACCCAGCCTACCCCCAGGTCCCAACTGATTTTCGACTTTTTGTTTTTTGGCTGAAACCTTCGCTTTTGGTGAGAAACATCGAAAATTCATAGAGAAATCGCGTTTCCGAGGTAAAAAATGTTGATACAGGTGTCACTCAACCTTACGTTTTCTTTCTTTTTCAGGGTACCTGGCTAAAGAAAACGAACTATTGAAGGGATAACTAATTCAAGCCACTTTAAATTACGTATTTATATCATTTATTTGGTACGAATTTGTGTGTAGTACAAGTCTATATTGGTTTTCACACAATAATATAGGCATTTATAAGCATTGTTCACTCACCCAAAACCCCAGTATTTGGCACCTTCCTTTACGACATTACAACCTCGTCACTTTTGTTTCCTTCTACCTCTAGCTTCTTTGTATCTTTGTCCTGCACCTCAGGAATAATTTTCACCATGAATTTCGTCATTGGAGAGACCGTGGGGCAACATACGTTTACTGGCCGGGTTACTGCTAACAGGTGAATTGCCCAGTGTGGGGGGGAGAGGGGAAGGGGGGGTTGTTAGGTGGGGTCAGGCAGTATCCCCGTTTGATAGCAGGTAGGGGGGAGGCAGTATCCCCGTTTGATAGCAGGTAGGGGGGGGAAGGGGGGGTTAGGTGGGGCCAGGCAGTATCCCCGTTTGATAGCAGGTAGAGGAAGGTCTCCCCCGTTTGATAGCAGGTAGAGGAAGGTCTCCCACATATGCCTACCAAAATTCACCAGCGAATGTTGAAAAATGTGCACACAATGGGCCTTGCAATTGTGTAACGTATGATGCACGTAGTTGGGTCTGTCCACGGAAAAAAGTAGCAACGTGCATCGTACGTCAGTGGGACTCGGCGGGTTAAATTGCTGAATGCACAGAACACTTTATTTTGCACAACATATGTGTACATGTTAACACTAGAGGAAAATAAATCATATTACTGGATGTAGGACAGTGTAGACTTGTGTACCAGTTTATTTTCTATCTAGCCACTTTCCACATCTGCAGCTGCAGAGTTCAGTGCATCTCCAGCCTGACTTCTTACTCGTACACCTTGCCCCATAACCTCTAGCACTTTTGCAGACACATCTGACAAGTTCATTACAAGCGTTTGCTGCCATGGGCAGATTGCTCCAGACAGGAAATCAGGACTTCAACTTAGTGTCAGTGTCCAACCACACCCTTCTGCAGATGGGGTCTGCTGTTGGACTTGATCACTTGTTGCCCAGATTCAAGCCTGGTATGCAACACGCTTTGTGTGCTATAGCAGAGCCTCTTGTGTTGGGGGAATCTTCTCCATTGTTCTGTTCCTCTGGCAAAAGAGCTCTCTGTGTGCTTCATTCACAGACTCTAAACTGCTGGTCTTGTCATAGGTGGTGTTCCAGTAGCTGGAACTGCTGGGAATCCACTGTCACTGCTGCGTGGGGATGTACCACTATGTAATTGAAGGCTTCAGTGACCTCAGGGTATGCACTCCATGCTTCCCATGTCGATTTCTTCCCTTTTCCAAAGAATGTGGATGTTGTTTCACACCCTGTGAAGCTGTGGAATACTGGGAGTGCCATGGGCTTCTCTTTCCCCAGGGCATGACAGATGATACTGATGTGCAGATCCATGAAGTTTTTGCTACTGCCAAAGGTAACCCAGATGTCTGCTGCTGGATACTTGCTGACTGTAAAATGAAACTTGCCAATGAGAATGACAATGACATGAGTGCTATGCTACGAATTTGTGGGTTGGTTTCTCGCCCTCAAATACTCAGGCTACAGCGGGTCCCTATTCTAGACCGGGAGGTAACTCCTAAGAGTAGGACTGGACACAAAAACAAGGCAGTAAATATTACACATGTATTCCAGACATTTCACAGAGAACAATAATACATCACAATACATTACAATGGGTTGGCCGGGGGTAAGTTAACTCTGTACATAAATGCAGTCTGTCACTATACCTTCTGGTTGAGATATGGTACTATTAACCCGACACTTATGGCACATACAACATATTTATATTTCAGGACACAGGAATGAATTTACTATAATTTCTTAAACCCGTATAGCACTGGACGGCACTATATATGAGTTACGTTACACCTGAATTTCAGGTACCTGGTGGCCTGAAGTCTATCTCAGGTAGGGTTGCCCATAGGGATCACTGGCAGGGGGAACTGCGATATTTTAGTATATCATGACTAACGTGTCGGGGCACAGGGCTGGGTGAAGCTTTAACTGAACACAGGTGAGGGAGAGCGTAAACACTAGGGAATGGCACAACGACACAATGGTTATATTCTGTTGGTCACAAAGACTGTCCGAGATGGCAGGACTCTACCGAGATATAGGTCAGGCCACGTTCTGTCTATTGGGCACGTCCAGTCTTATATTCTGAGTTCCTGGTCACTTAAATTTGAGAATACACTGTAGGGGATCACTCGTGAGATATCCGTCGATGCACACAATATCTGGGTCTAAGAGTACACACATATATACACTATATATATATATATATACTGTATATAGTCCACTCACTTGGTTACCACTGGTGGGCCCAGGTTGATTCCTCCGTCCGGAGGAAAGGGCAGAGTGGCGCGTTCCTGGGCAGGGCCCCACACGGGGCCGTGGGGCTAGGGGCTCGGCCCAAAGAGAGCCAGGAGACGGGCCTGACGTCGGGCCTGGGAGCGACTTAGGGAGACCTCGCCCACCGGTAGGTCGCGCCCTGGTGTTCGGGGCAACTCCTGGGGCAACAAGGGACCCAGGGCACTGGAACCCGTGGCGGCTGGGCTGTGGCAACTGCTAGATGGCGGCGGCGCCAACAGGGTCGCCTCACAGGAACCTCGGGCCGGGGGAGTAGTGGACAGGGCCCGTTGTTGGCTGCGAGGTCTGCGGGGGCTCTGGTCCGGCAGCTGTTCACCCAGGTGGAGTCGTAGGGAACCAAGGTCTTGGGCAAAGCCTTGCCACGCCTCGGGTGAAGGGTCCTCTCTGGCTGCTGGTCCTCCTGTAGGGGAGAAGCGGACTGTGGCTGGCTTTACACCTGGCCCGACGTGACTGGTGGCCGACGTCTGAGGGGCACAGGGGAGGATAGCTTCCGGGTGGCTAGTGGCCTGCTCTACCTCTGGCCTGGCATGACTTGTGGCCGACGCCTGGGTTGCACAGGGGAGGATAGCTTCCTTGCGGCTAGTGGCCTGCTCTTTCTCTGGCCTGGTGTGACTTGTGGCCGACGCCTGGGTTGCCGAGAGGAGGATAGCTTCTGGGCGGCTAGCGGCCTGCTCTACCCTGGCCTAGCGTGACTTGTGGCCGACGCTTGGGTTTGCACAGGGGAGGATAGCTTCCTGGCGGCTAATGGCCTGCCTTACCTCTGGCCCGACGTGACTTGTGGCCGACGTCGGAAAGGCACAGGAGGTGAGAGCTCTGGGACGGCTAATGGCCCATGCCAGCGAGCTAGGAACACTAGCAGCTGAGGGACGGACAATGGCCGATCCAGCCTCGTGCCCAGTACGGCTTGTCGCCGGTACTGTGGTGCCGCTCTGAGGGGAATGCCTACAGGAGACGGACGACTTATGGCCAGTCCTGCCTGACCGACACGCGTCCGTGTCGCGGCCCTGTGGCGGGGAAGCAACCGGGGAATGGACTGTGGCCTGTTCTGCCCCGTACCCGGTATGACTATGGCCGATACCGCGGCGTTGCGTGGAGTTATAAACTCCACCCCTTACCTGGTGAGCTGTGCTCCGGCCGGAGACTAGGTGCCGGCAACTGCTACCTTCCCAGGCCATCACCTGGGCGCAAGAGGGGCGCCGGGAAGTTACACAGGTAATCTGTTCCCGTTCCCAGCCACGCTGTGTCGGCGGCAGTCCCCCGGTGGTACTGGGGGGGTTAGGAGTGCTGGTGTCATCTGCTCCGGCCGCCGTGTGGTTTGTGGCTCCAACCCCTAACTCCTGTATTTCAATGAGTATCAACAGTGCGTACCAAACAACTGGTACAGCCAAAGAAAGTTCCGCCTTATACACCTGCTTTGCCAATTTGGACCTTTATGGATGAGACAACCACCAATGAAGCAGTAGCCAAACACTCAAATGTCTGGCACCACTGTGTGGGAGGGGAGAGGTTAAGGGAGGAGGAAGGCTGGGGGAGCTGGTAGTTCCTACCCCTCCCTCTTCCATCCCCATCCTTCTCACTCATTTACCAGATAGATGAATGTTGGCTACTGCTTTGCTACCACTTGTCTCACATTTACTGTTTCGAAGTGGTGGGCGAGTGTATAACACGGAACTTTCCTTGGGTGTACATCCACTCTCCAGCGCATGCAGCAGGTGGATCATAAGAAAATGTTAGCCTTTTCATGACTGCATGGTGGCATACAGTGGTCAGTACCTCTGCTGATCACTGTGGCACCCGATATTATAAACATCTGCTTTCCATCTGAGCAGTCAGTCGAGTCAGTCTTGTCTGAGAGGAATTGGAAGAGTTCCTGCTTATTGTCAGGATCACGAAGGAAATTAGGCAAGTTGCTCTGCACTTTTGTCTGCCCTGCTACCTTTCTCCTTACACCTTTTCCTCGCTTCTCCGTCGTTGATTCTTTGATGCTGCTCTTGATATAGCTATCCCAAACCACATCAACTCTTCTGGAAGGTCTAGCTGCTTGATTATGTGTAGAACAAAGACTCTGTCTGAATAGTCATGAAACGTACTGATATTGGTGACTGGGAGAAAGTGTACCACTGCAGCACCATCAAACACTTTCACATAAAAAGCAGTAGGCGGCTGTTTCTGTGTATCCTGCATCACAATACCTATAAGGTCAGACTTCTTTCCCTGTAGCAGTTTCCCTCTTTCTGAGAAAGGAGGTGGATATGGGTGATTTTCTTGTTTGAAAAAGATTCCCATGTCTGCATCGTGGTGCTGCATGACTATGTACAGGCGGGAAAATAGTGCCACTTCATCTTTTAGCACGGCAACCTGCCCTGCTTGATTGATTGCTTTTCGTCTTTGCTGATGGTGATGAGAAAAGAGGCAAGGAGTTCTTCTTGACTGGCTCATGGATGGATTTTGAGAGGTCAGTTATTACTGACTTTTGGTAGGAGTCATATTGAGCTCTTCCCACCGCCTCCACAGTGCAGACTGTTTACCACAGAATCATCAATCACATTTCCTGTATCAAGTGAAAGAAGCTCAGGACCTTTATCTAGGAATGGGTTGCTCATCTCACTGATGACCTGGACAACATCCAGAACTTATTCTCGAGATGTCTTTTGAGCAGATAGACTTTCCTCATGGTGGAGCTGATTGTCATCTTCCAAGATGTGAAAGTATTGCTTCTCAAACCCTGTCATAAGTCGTGCCTGTTCAGGTCCAACTATCATCCATTTCTTAAAGGCTGAAGGTTTTCAGTTAGGCCTACAGCACCTCCTCTCCCCTTCACAAGCTCATTGTTCTGCTCATGTGCCTGGTCGATTGGTATGGTAGAGAATTTTTGATTGTTGGAGGAAGGCTCTCCATGTCTCGAATATACACAGGTATCCACCTGCATAGTTGTGGTTATCAAGTGAAAAGAACCATGGCACCAAAGCTTTCAGTGACTCAACATACAGGGGGAAATCTCTTTCTCTGTGAGCTTGGCCAAAGATCAAGCCTAGAAGGTCCATGTTCAAGATGGTATCCCAGTACTGGAATGCTGGACTCCTGACAATCATGCCTCGTCTCCATGTCTCTTTGGTTGTATCATCAATAGGTCCTTCAGCCACCATCTTTAGAAAGGAGTCATTTTGCGGCTTGGCCAGTGACAGAGCACTGACTTGGTGAGCATGGCTAGTCGTGGTCTGATGTGATGTCTTCAGGAAAGAGTTGGCTGTGCCAGAGGATGCAATACCCGCCTTGGTTAGAGCAGTCGTCCAGCCAGAAGCCTCTAAGTAGTCACGTAGTGTCTTCAACACTGCCATTTCGACATGAAGAGTACCAAACATGGCCACATACTCTCCTTCACCATGTGCATGAGGCCAGCACCACTGAACCATCTTGGCCAGTGCAAATAGTGGAGCATCCAAGGCAATGACTGGAATCTGTCCAGGATTCAGGAGGTGTGTGGCTTAGTACAGGACATCCATCCCATGCTTGAAAATGGCAGGTCTAGCAGCCTTCTCACTGAAGAGTGGCATGAGTTGAGCGATGATAGGCAGTAAGTCAGCAGGACTGCCTTGAAATGTTACATGGTAGGCTGACCAGGCCATAGCATCACCCTTGACTGGTTCTTCCTGTCCCATCAGCTGACTGGCATGCTCCAGCCACTGTTTCTCCTTATCCCGTGCCTTTTCCAAAAATTTAATTCTCCAGCACTCTTCTTTGTCTAGATAGCAGCCTGCAACAATAAAATAATAAGCAAATACATAAAATCAATAAATGTGGTGGTTATATTGCATGCAGGAACTTAAAGATCACTTTCTAACCAACTATCCTTATTTTTCCTGATTTTTATATCTGAAAATATCAGAGAATTATAAAGATGTCTCATACAGGCAGCAGATTGCTCAGATTGTTTGGCACCAATTTTAAAATCAAAGTTAGGGCCCTAAAGAGTACGAGAAAAAAAAATTGGTGTTTTTATCTGGCATGTCTCCATCTTCTTGAAATGAGGCCCTAAGCTGCCTGACTATCAAATCTTCATTCATCCATGCCTGTGTGCGAGCACCCACATACTGTACATAGTCATAACCACACTGACCAGGAGCTCCTGGATCCCAAGCTTTCTCATTGCCCACTTCACCACCTTTCTAGGGACTCTGTCAAAGGCCTTCTCCAAATCAACAAAATCAAAGTGCAGTACCTTTTTCTTTCCTATATATATTTCCTGAAGCTGTCGAACAATGAATATGGCAACAATGGCCCCTTTGCCTGGCATAATCCCAAATTGCATTTCATCTATATTCACTCTTTCTCTAATCATACCTTCTAGAACTTTATGCCTCTGTAATTTCCTCTTTCCACGGCATCATCCTTCCCCTTGTACACATTGACAGTTTCACTCTCCGGCCAATCATCTGGGACAACACACTCATATATAATGGTATTTATCAAGTCAGTGACTAACCCCACTCCTGTATCTCCAGAGGCTTTCAACATTTTAGCAGTCATCCCAAACACACCTGCTGCCTTCCCTATCTGCATTCTGCCTATTGCCCTGCTCACAACAGCAGCATCAATCAAAGGCCATGGGCCAAACACTGGATCTGCTAGCTCCAAACCTTCCCTGTCCCGGTCAAACTTTTCATTCAACAAACGATTATACTGTAATGCTCTCTCCAGGCGTCTTTATTATCCCCACTGTTCACCACTGCCTTTCCATCATCATTCTTCACACACTGCTCACCTATGATATCCCTGTTTTCCCTCTTCATCTGATTTGCCACCTTAGATATCATTTTCTTCCATTCCACACTATTTAGGTTATCAAGTAAACTTGTCTCAGACTCAGACTTTGCTCTGTAAACCTCTTTTTCTAGCCCTGCGCTTGGCAGCCAAGTATTCTTCTTTGTTATCACCCTTCTTCCATTCCCGGAAAAGCCTTCTCTTTTCTTTAACTGCAGCTTCTACATCCTCATCCCACCACCAAGTTACTTTCTGTCTTGGTGGGCCCCTTGTCTATCCACACACTGAATCAATAACTCTTAGGAGATTGTTTTTGACAGCTCTGCACTGTTCATTAACACTTCTGTCAATGGCTCCCTGTCCAGCCACCACTCTACTCATCACTCTATAGAAGGCACCCCTAACTGCTTGTTTTTTTTTTAGCTTCCATATTTTCCTTCTAGGTGCAAAGGTCCTCTTTTTTCACCACCCGTTCCTTAAGCACCGTGTCACATATCAATAACTTGTGTTGCTGCACACACTTCTCGCTTCCTATAACTTTAACATCCTCACTAACTTCCTATCAGCCCTCCTGACCAGGAAATAGCCTATCTGGCTGCTATTTCCCCAAGACTCGTATGTAATCAACCTACTCTCTCTTTTCCTAAAATTGTGCTTCACAGTCATGTTCATTGCCTCCCCAAACTCAAGTATCCTTTCCCCTTCTTCAGTTCTTGTACCATATGCACATCCTCCATGTACTTCGTCATATCCTTGGGCTGCTTCACCTACATGACCATTTAAGTCCTCTCCCAAAACTATAATCTCATCATCCCCCATACCACTTACCACACATATTAAGTCATCCAAGCCTGCCTGTGGAGCATATGTCGATATAAATGAAAACATATTCCTGCCGAACAAAATCTACACTATATTATCCTTTCAGTTACTCTCATATTCATGACATAGTCCACCCATTTCTCCCCAGCCAACACTCCCACACCACCACATCCATCTGCCCTTCGTTGCAAAAATAACTTGTAATGACAATCCCTCCCGGCAACTATTCTGGCTGATCCTCCACTATGTCTGACTTTTTGCACACATCCAACATCCATCTACCTCTTACTCAATGCCTCAGCTACTTCTGCTCTGCCCCTCAAACTTCCCACAATTCCTCAGGCTTGCTTTGATTCCTTTCTTTTTTGTCATAATTGGTAAAAGTAAGAGAGAGAGACAGACCACAAGCCCCACCTACTCGCACAGTCCCATGTCCAGGCATGGGATCTGGGACCCCTAGCTGTGACCAGTGGCTGTGGCAGTGGCCTCAGGGCACCTTGCCAGGACAGCTACAGGGACACCCTCCAAGCACGCCTTGGCACTGTGACTGCCCCACCATTATGCACCCACTGATAGGGCAGCCTCCTGGGGTGCTACTCCCAAGTTCAGACCTCTCTCTACTGGGGAGATCCAGCAGCCTGGGAACCTCAGTGCCCTGTACCCTCTAGCACAGATCCAAGCCTCATTCCATCCCGGCCCAAAAATCTGTGCTGGCAGAGCCCTTGTTAACCTTCCCCGCAATAGGTCCGCCACTAGGTAGCGGGGGCAAAGTTTCTGGCCGCATGCCCTTACTGGCATCAACCCTTGTGATGTAGTGGGGTTTGTTGTGTGATATGTAAGGCGCATGTAGGGTAGTGCATGACATAGAGGAAAGTATTTGGGAGAGTATGATGGTCCACTCCCTGTGTTAGTGTCACACTGAAAAGGTCAACAAAGAGGTTTGGTTAGATATTCTAGTGGCTAGTGAAAGGAGCTCCAGCTCTCCCTATCACTAGCATTCCTATTCCCCTTAAGAGAACCACCCTGATCAGCTGGTGCTACAGCCTATTCCCTGAATTTTTGAAGAAGCTGAGGAGTATAGTTACTTTGTGCAAATACTAAAACTAACGAAAAACCATGATAGCGAAAGAAAAATGCACATTACAACTGGATGAAAAGTAGCTTGGCAGTGTGGTGCGGTGAGGATCTGTCCCTTCTCCCCTGAAGCTAAGATATGAGTAAATGTGTGTGTTTGTGTATTTGTGGGTGGGTGGGTGGATGAGTAAATTGGGAGTGTGTCATTCTGTCTCAACTACCCCCCTTTTTGGGGGGGAAAGCAGCCTAGGTATATAGATAAATAGATAATCCCAACTATGACGTACGGTTGGGAGACCTGGAAACTGACAAAATCGATGGAAAATCAACTAATCCTCTCTCAACGAGCAATGGAAAGGTCAGTGTTGGGAATATCTTCAATTAAAGCCAAAGGCAAAATAGAAGTTATAAAGGAACAGAAATGGAGGTGGACAGGTCATGTAGCGAGAATAAGGGATAACCAATGGAGCAAAAGGCTGACGCTAGACTCCAAGAGACAGTAAGTATAGCAGAAGTCAGGCAGGAGGTGGATGAAGTAGAGAAGTATGCAGGCAAAACGTGGCAGAGATTGGTTCAGTCAAGGAATTCATGGAGAAGGTTTGGGGGAGACCTTTGTTCAGCAGTGGACTTGCAATGGCTGGTGACAT